>JANIJH010000007.1:45185033-45196071 GCA_024520975.1 Erythroxylum areolatum
TTTTACGGTATCTACGGTACCGGCCAGTATCGACCGGTAACGGTCGGTACCGAACGGAATTTAATACCGGTACTAATAAACCCGTACCGATACTGGTTTTCGACCGGTACGGTACGGAATTCGTTTCTTTGCTTCTGATTAGGAATAAAGAATATAACATGCATATTTCTAGGACCTGCGAAGATGAACAAAAGTCAACCGGCCGGTACGGTATGGAATTCGTTTCTTTGCTTCTGATTAGGAATAAAGAATATAACATGCATATTTCTAGGACCTGCCGAAGATGAACAAAAGTCAACCTGACATGCTAAACTTGGCGTTGCTATAGGTAGCAGCAGATTCGAGTTAACACCTATATTTAACTTTGTAATTTACTATTATGAAATTTAGTCCATATGTCAGAACAAGTGCATTAGACAACAACTTTCCTGTTACTTTACTTTGTTCTTACTCAAAAGTGAAACAACCAAAACCAAGACTTGTAAACATCCCGCGAGACGTGCTCCATTTTCCAAATTTAGAACTTGAAACACAACAAACAAGTAATTTGGACATCCTAGGATTTATGTTTTTGATTTTCTAAAAGCGATATTTTCAAGTAAACACAATCTTCCAACAAGTTTATTATAAAAATTTAATTATTATTCAAATTATTGCATTTATTAATTAAATAACATTCAATCGAATGTATGAATTATTATTTGAATTGAACAATCAATTGATTTTTTTAAAAAATCTTTATAAGAAAATAAAATTGCAAATTGCAGCCTTATCTAATCACGGATACTGGTCATTGGAACTAATAACCTTAAACGTATGATTAACATACCATTTTATTTTTTTGAAAAAGTAACGTATCATTTGTCGTGCTATATTTGTATTCTAATACAAAAAAGACAAAAAGATTGGACAAAAGCAAAACACGTAGGAAAGCACAACGTAGTTGTCTGTAATGCTCGTATGCCGAGTGCTCACAGCAATTATGGCATTCGAAAATATGTATAGTATCATTGTGTTGCTCTCGTGGTGGAAATTTTTTACAAAGGGCTCAAAGATGGCAGAAGCAGAAGTTTTGGTAGGATTAGGTACACGCAAAAGTAGCTTGCTAAAGTGACACTAGCATATATAATTCAAAATACACAACAGAGACATCATGCATGATGTGTCAACCAAAAATCTATGGCCTGGGAATTCCCATATAATATTTATGTGATGGAATTGAAAGGCAACAATAAGAATAGATAAAATGCTGTCCTTCGTTTAGTATTATCTTTCTTCCAAATGAATTCAGAAGAATTAATAGAGTTTTTTTTGTTGAGTTTTAATCCTTTTAAAATCAAGATTTGTTCATATCAAATCATCAATAATTAAATAAAAGTGGAAGTATATCTTAATCTATTGTGAAATTTGTACTGAAATCTTGTGATTTGTCTTCTAAATTAGAACGTAGTCTTTTTTCAAAGTTTTTCCCTAACTCTATTTTCTCTTTGATGATGAGATGTCAGAAAAAATTGTGCGTACGTTTAATTTAAAGACCATAACCACTTTTATTAGGGTAAAACCTTAATTTAATTTCTAGTTTGACCCATCACAAAACTAGAAATTATAAACCCAGTTTCTACACATATGAAGCCCACACTTAATATAGATGTATAAAACTCAAAATACTATAACCATATTGGACCATTTTAATTAACTGGGCTCAATTTTATACGGTAGTCTTTATACACAATTATACACATATAAGCCTACATTTTTGATTAAAAATCCTTACAATCTCCCACTTAAGTTATATCTTACCTTAAAATTGTGTATTAACCTTATGAGTACTCAGAATTTTGCTATCATTATTGTATGCATCCTCAAACAATCCGGTCCATCAATTATACGAATATAGGATCAAAGTGATTTTTGCTAAATTTAACGTAACTAGAACCATCAACGGTCACATATGCTAATATAACCAAATTACATGAATCAAGAATGGATGTGTAGCATAGAAATTATAAACAACGTGATCTTAGCATGCTTATTTCCAACTGGTCCAACCTTGTTCTTTAGTGAGATCAATCTTAAATAAGTTCAAAGACAAAATAAACCAAATACCTTAAAACTGAAAATAACCTCGAACATATTAACCAAAAACTATTTCCAAAATGATAGTGAAAAATGTCTAATTTGAAAAGCATCTACAATACAAACTCTCACTGAAACTATATATCCTAAAAAGATGCAACACCCATATGAGCAGTCTGCTCATGAAAGACCTTAGGTGACACTCCTTTAGTAAGCAGATCCACAATCATAGAGTACTGTCCACTCTAAACTCTCTCTTTAACAATTGGGAACTTGATCTCAATGTGCTTTGACCTTGTTAAGCTCCTATTGTTATTGGCATATAGCACTGCCAAGTTATTGTTACAAAATAACTTAAGTGGTCTTTCAATAGAGTCCACAATGCGTAACCTTGTGACAAAGTTTTGCAGCCATATCCTATAGTTGGATGTCTCATAACACGCTATAAACTTTGCTGCCATGGTGGAAGAAGCTATAAGTGTCTACTTAGCACTCTTATAGGAAATAGCTCCATTAACAAGCAGGTAGATATAACCCGAAGTGGTTCTCCTACTATCTTGACATCTAGTAAAATCAGAATCCGAATAACCAATGATCTCCAACATATCTGATTTTTTGTATATGAGCATATAATCTTTCATTCTCTACAAGTACTACTTGACTCGTTTGGCTACTTTCCAATTATCCAATCCCGGTTTACTTAAATATCTACCTAGCAATCCAATAATGAACGTAATATCCGAAAGTGTACAAGCTTGAGCATACATTAGACTTCCTACAGTTGAAGCATAAGGACTCTTCTACAATTCCTTAGCTTCAAAGTCATTCTTGAGGCATTGAATTAAACTGAACTTATCTCCCCTAGACATAGGGGTATCACCTGGTTTAAAATCCTGCATGCCAAACCTTTTAAGTACCTTTTTGATATAGCTCTTTTGTGATAATCCAAGAATACTTTGAGAGTGTTCCTGATGTATCTGAATCCCTAAAACAAAAGAGGCGTTACCAAGATCTTTCATTTCAAATTTCTTTGACAAAAATCTCTTGGTTTTGTGCAATAAGCCCATATCATTAGTGTCAAGCAATATGTCATCGACATATAAAACTGGAAAAATGTACTTACTCCTACTGAACTTATGGAACATAAAATCATCAGTTAAGTTCATCTCAAAATTGAATGAGATGACAACTTGGTGAAATTTGTAATACCATTGACGAGATGCCTGCTTGAGTCCATAGATGAGTTTCTTTAGTTTGCAAATCATTTGTTTTGTATCTTCTGACACAAAGTTTTCTGGTTGCACAATATAAATCATCTCATTAATGTCGCCATTGAGAAACACTGTCTTAACATTCATCTGATATAACTCAAAATCAAAATGTGTCACTAATGCCATTATTATCCTTAAAGAGTCTTTTGAAGAAACCGGAGAGAAAATCTCTTTATAATCAATGCCTTCTTTCTGTGTAACGCCCTTTGCGACAAGACGAGCCTTGTACCTTTCTACATTGCCTTTTGACTCCTTTTTAGTCTTAGATATCCATTTACAACTAATAGGTTTCACACCTTCAGGCAATGGTACAAGGTCCCAAACATCATTTTCCTTCATGGACTTTATCTCTTCATTTATGGCATCAATCCACTTTTAAGAGTTAGAACTTTCCATGGCTTGATGAAAGTTGATCAGATCATCTTCCACCATACCAATGTCAACTTCATGTTCTTGAACAAATACAATATAACCATCTAGAATTTCACTTCTCCTCTCTTTAGTGGATCTCCTTAATGGCATAGGTTTTTGAGGCTGTAGAGTTTGTTCTTCTGGAACAAGTTATTGAATTTAGGAAGGAGTTTCATTGGCATTGTTTTTATTTGGAATTGCTTCTTGAACAATGTCAAGAATGAAAAACTAATCTTGATCATTGTCAATAGCAATTAGAGGAATTTCAACGTTTTTCTCTTCAAAAACATAGTCCTTAATCCTTTCTCCCCATGCAAACTCAACATCCTCAAACAATCTAGTTTGTCCCCTCTCAAAAATTGCCTTAGTAATGGAATCATAAAACTTATAACCCCTGGATCTTTCAGAATATCCAATAAGGTAACTACTGATAATCCTTGAGTCTAGTTTCTTTTCATTTGGCCTATAAGGCCTTGCCTCAGTTGGATATCCCTAAATGTGCAAGTGCTTTAAACTAGGCTTCTTGCCCGCCCAAAGCTCATAAGGGGTCTTTAGTTGAAACTTTGTTAAGTATATATACTGCGGTATTTAGTGCTTCTCCCCAAAGTGATTTTTGTAAGGTAGAATGACTAATCATACTTCTCACCATATCTTTAAGCATTATGTTTCATCTTTCAGTAACACCATTCATGCTAGGCAAACCCGCTATAATGTACTATAGGACGATACCACATTCCTTTTGTAATTTAGCAAACAATCTTAGACATTATTTACCTAATCTATCGTATCTACTGTAGTACTCACCACCATGGTCAGATTTGGTGCTTTTAATCATTTTGTTAAGTTGGTTTTCAACTTCAGCCTTAAAGTTTTTAAACATGTCCAAAGATCGTGATTTGTCCTAAATGAGATAAAGGTAGCCATATCGAGAGAAGTCGTCTATGACTGTTATAAAATACAGTTGACCATTCCAAGACGTTATAAGTAATGGTAAATATCCGTATGGATAAGTTCTAAGACGTTTGAAGCCTTATTGGCACCCATTCTTCTGACGTTTGTTTGTTTACCCTTAATGTAATTAACATAAGTATCATAATATGTAAAATCAAAAGGATCGAGAATTCTTTTGGACACAAGTCTCTCAATTCTACTTTCGGAGATGTGACCTAATCTTTTATGCCACAACTAGGCATAGTTCTCACTGGATAATGTGTGCGTTAAACTTCGTGTACCCACACGTAAGGCTTTATTAAATGAAGCATTAGTGTCAAGCATATATAGGTTATCGTAACTTGATAAAGAACCGAAACTAACTAAATTTAATTTTTGAAAGAGGCTAAATATTTCATTTTCAAATGAACAACAATAACCAGATTTGTCCAAAGAAAAAATAGAAATCAAATTTTGTCTAAAAGACGGTACAACGAAAGTCTCAACTAAATCCAAATAAAATTCAGTTCTTAATAATAATCTAAAAGTCCCTATTGTTTTGACTTCTACCAGCTTGTTGTCACCTATATAGATGTATCTTTCACCATCACTTGGTTTTCGGCAACTCAGGCAACCCTGCATAGACAGGCTGATATGAGTTGTTGCAGCAGAATCTAACCACCATGTGTGTCTAGGTATTGAAGTCAAATTAACTTCATAACAAACCAAAATAAAAAGCATATCTTTCTTTGTATGCCATGCGTGATAATTGGCATACTACTTCTTTACATGACCATAATCTCCATAGAAGTAATAGCTATTTGGAGTTTCTTCCTTTTTTTATTTCTTTAGTGTTACGGAACCCGACTTCCATAGTTTTCTTTCTTTTGTTCCTTTTATCCTTAGATGTTGTGGCTAAGTGAGCGCTTTCTCACTTATCATGCTTCAACCTTTCCTCTTCTTAAACATGTGAGATGAGCTCATTAAGAGATCATTTCTCCTTTTGAAAGTTATAGCTCATCTTAAATTGATTGTACTGTGCCAGAAGAGATATCAAAATCAGAAGCACTAGCAAGTCTTCATATAATTCCAACTCGAGTGCTTTTGGTTTTGAAGTAATGTGAGACATTTCCATAATGTACTCTCTTATGTTTCCTTTTCCTACATACCTCATTGAGATAAGCTTTGTCAAAAGTTTACTTTTTTTAGCATTTTCATTTATGCAATTCTTTTCTCAAGATCCATAAGGAAACCCTTAGTTGTAATAATCTAATAAGATATAGTGCCCCGAAAAGCTTCTAGAATAGAACGTTTCATGATCATCAAGCTCATATGATTCGACCTTTCCCACTTTTCCATCTCCCTCTTTTGATAAGAAGTACTCTCACTAGTAAATGGATTAGGTTGATCGACTCGTAAAGCAAGATCTAAGTCCATAACTTCGAGAACAATCAAAACATTCTCCTTCTATGACTTAAAATTTGTACCATTATGCATAAGAATTGAATCAATACTACCAGAGATATTTGCAGCAGAACCATGAACTAAACAAAGAACAAAACAAACAAAATCTAATTACTAACATATAAAACACTATAATATGCCAAATTAATTATATACAAATAATTGTAGGGCCCCATTGCAAGATACCTAAGACAACATTAATATTTAGTCTTTGGACAGAAATACTAACTTGTAATTGGTACCTTGGTGTAGTGATCAAACATTGGCAATAAGGCATGTCAAACAATAAACATTTCTTTGGACCGATTTAATGATCACTTGTTATACCAAATAATTGTCACACATTTACCAGCACAAGTGTATATGCAATTCAGGCCAAATATTAACTTTCCTTTGGGCTTGTCAATATTTGCATGAATAATATACACACAAAACTTATTAATATTCTAAGTTAAATTAATTTTCACAAAAGAGATTACTTTGGTAACATGTTGCTTTAATTAATTAATTTCAAATGCTATATATTTCTTTAAATTACCAAAATCTAAAATTAAAATACCCAATTTTTTCATAAGCTGTATGAAAGCATCATAGCTCCAATTTCTTAATGCTATGATATTGACAATCCTGTTAGTTCAAATCGAAAATTAGGTCAAAATTTTACAAATCAAACAAGAAATTATAAATTTTGAACCCCGAAACTCATTCCTCATAATATTAATCATTAACATGCATACTAACAAGTATAAATATAAAACTTGAAATTATTATAAAATTAAACTACAAGAATTGAATATTTATCTTCCATAAAAATATAATAAACTAAAAGCATGTGTAATTGGATTTTTTTTGCTAAAACTGCATATACCAAAACATCATGTATGAATCGAATATAAAATTTGTAGAAATAATCAAATCTACTAGTTTACCAAATATCTCATTTGTTCCTCAAACTGACTTTAAAAATATTTGGTTCCAAGATGCTAAAGCTTTAAGGTTTTTTATGGTCTTTATCTGATGGTTAAAGGTCATTCTCCTTTTTATCCAAAGGTCAAGGCTTTATTAAAGCAAGAAAGTCACAATTTTTTATTAAGAAACAGATGACAAACCATTGTTGGATAAAGACTAAAAGCTTTTCATGAAAACCAAAAGTAAATCAACGTTATTAAAACAACCATCGATAAAGATTAGGGGCTTTTAAAAACCACCTTTCCAACATAGCTTACCGTTATCTATTTCGGCAGTTTCCCTTTTTTTTTAAAAATACAGTAAAAAAATAAAGGTTGATTTTTAACCAAATCCATAGAACTAGTCAAATCCATATAGAAACAATTTCAAGATTATGGAAAACAAAAATCAACCATTGATGACCCAATTATAAACAAGGCCCTGATACCACTTGTTGAGTTTTAATCCCCTTAAAGTCAGGATTCTTTCATATCAAATCATTAAGACTTAAATAAAAATGGAAGCATATCTGAATCCATTATGAAATTTGCAATGAAGTCTCGCGGTTTGTCTTCTAAATTAGAATATAGCCTTTTTTCAAAGTTTTTCCCTAACTCTGTTTTCTCTCTGATGATGAGATATTAGGAGTTGTACGTACATTTAATTTGGGGACTATAGCCACGTTTATTAGAGTAAAATCCTTATCTAATTTCTAGTTTGACCCATCATAAAGCTAGAAATTATAAACCCGGTCTCTACACATATAAAGCCCACACTTAATATAGATGCATAAAGCCCAAAGTACCATAACCATATTAGACTACTTTAATTAATTAGGCTCAACTTTATATGATAGCCTTTATACACATATAAGCACACCTGTTTGATTAAAAATCCTTACATTTTTACGATGGGAGAGGTGTGAATGCAATTTGAAAGTTGAGAGATTGTATCTATTTCTTTTAAAATATTAAGCTTCTTATTTGCTTTTACATATCAACAAATCAATGCTAACTTTTAGATATTTCAGATTTATAAAAAGATATATTTTGTATCATGTTTACAAAATGCATAAACTAAAAAGATTAAATAAAATATTAACTACAAACTTGAAATAATATTATGAGATTTAAAAATTCACACACACTCACATACGAAATTTCAATAGGCAATTGTATCAACAAGGCTAACAGGAAAATCTCAACCGTGTGGTGGCTTTATTACCTCTCTATCTCCTATTCTTTCTTTAGCTTGCTTATTAGATTGCAAGTATTATTGTTGCTAGTGTTTTTGGAGATTAATTAGGTTTTGAAGCTTCATTAAATGTTGTGAAGCTATTACTTTTAAACATCGATTTGTTTTGAGATTGTGAACTTGTTACATGTACAAAGTCTTTTTAATTCTACTTCAAGCATGAAATTTTTTTATGAAATTGGTTAAAGTTTAACAATTATGGATATAGTATCTAATTTGTGTATCGTTACGTAGAATTTTATAAAAGTTTTATTTTAGTTATATCTGTACAAGTTATTATTTGATTGGAATATAAATGATTCTAAGGCTTAACTTGGTATAGAAATGTCATTGATATTCAAAATCCTTGAATTGAGGAATATAGATGAATTTTTTAAAAGTTTAAATAATTATAGTCAAAATTTTAAAGGGAGAATAACTACATCAATTCATCAAAATCAAGTTATAACATTCAAAACCAAAATAGACATTGGAGGCAACACATGAATAACAAGTTCAAATTGACTTCATCCTCACATTAGATTATAATGTAAGTTCCCTTCAATCATCACACTTTTTTTTGTTTACCATCTGTATACTTAATTGTTTGTTTACACCTTTTTCCATAACAACTTTTCTAATCCAACTGCACATACTAGCTTTCAGGTTGTGGATATTCAGCTGAGCTTGTTAGAAGATTCTTAGGTTTATTTCCTTTCAATTCATATATATATAATAGTTGAATGTGATCTTGAACAGTTTTAATTCACCTTTAGAGTTAAACCTGATCTTGTTTGCCCATTTTATGAATTTTTCCCAATCGCCTTTTCCACCTTGTCGATCACATAATTGTAGAGCCTAACTCCAAATTTCTACTATGTAGCTTCATTTGAAAAATAAGTGTTTAATGGATTATGACTCTTGGTTCCAAAAGGAGCAATTAATTATGGTTATAGTTCCCTATAGTTTATCTTGAGTCATCAATATCTATTTCATTGTCAAATAAAGAATGATACAACTATGATTATAAACTAGTTTTCTTTATTCAATCTTTAGAGGGGATGGTGTTTTATTAGAAAATTGACTAAAGCTATATATTGCCCATATGACCGAGTCTTCTCTTGTTGGATTGGGATTGTATTCAGGTGTATTTGCCACTATTAAGGAAAAACCTCTCAGTTAATAACACCAAGTACTTCTGTGAACCACCTTATTGACTTTAGAATTAGCTAAGAGTATATGCTTTAGGTTAAGTCGGGCCATGGAAGCCCAAGCCCAAGCCCAAGCTTGTGTCGAAGTTATAAAAATTGAATTAAACTCGAGTCTAGCCTAAACCTTGTTCAAATTGGGCTAGGCCTAAGCTTAGGTGTCATCTCTAGCTATGTTGGCTTTATGTTTTGCTTGGTTAGGGTCGCAACTTCAAACATAGATCTTGTTCTTATTTTGGTTGACTGTCAAACTTAAATGAGCATTAAATTACTTCATCGTTGTAATAAGCATACTCATTGAATTTCCATTTGATCCTCTTAATATAATTAAATCATCTATAAAGGACAGATGGTTGAGCTTAATATTTTTGCATTTATAGTAGAATATGAAATTCCCTATGTTACTGGTGTTCCTTTCAAGAAAGCTTAACAATACGTCATTGCAGTTTGTAAATAGTTAGTTCACTGCCTACTTTGAATATTTTTGTGGGTTCTACATTAATGAAGATGCTAGCAAAATTTATGTCACAAAATTTAATCAACTTGATAAATTGTGATGGATATCCAAGAACTTCCATTGCATTAAAATGAATCCCCATCTAGAAAGCCAAATGCTTTGTAAGTTCCCATTTTCATTTTACAAATCCTTAGGTTTTATTTCTATAATAGTCCTTGATCAATTCTTGCAGCAAGAGAATATTGTCTCTCATGCTCCTCTTTTTGATGAATGTTCCCTGACTTGGATTAAAAATTGATCTTAAGGTACTTTTCAATTTGGCATCCATCATTTTAGAGATTATCTTATAGAACATATTACAATATGATATAGACTTGTAATTTTACAAGTTATAGTGATTAGACTTCTTTGGAATGAGGAAAATATAAGTTTTATTCATTTACTTAAGCATTTTACCCTTTTAGAGGAGTTTAAGTATAGCTTATTAGATGCAATCCCCCATTAGATTCCATGTTTTCTAAAAGAATATTGCATTAATCCCATTAAGTTTTAGTGCTTTTTTAAGATTCAAGCTGAATAAGGCTATTTAGTCTATTGCATTCTTCAAATATTTTTATGGGTCCTCCATTAACAAAGATGCTAAGAAAAGTGTTTATGATACAAAATTTAATCCACTTGATACATTGTAATGGATATCTAAGAACTTCCATTGATTTAAAGCTAAAACCCCATTTAGCATAGTCAATCCATTTTCATTGTTCAAATCCTTAGGATTTTGTTTATATGATAATCCTTGATCAATTCTTACATTAAGAGAATATTGTCTCTTATGCTCTTCATATGAATGAATGTTCCCTGACTTAGATTAATAATTAATCTTAAGGTACTTTTCTGTAACATCCCAACGCCGATGGGGAGGATAAAATGGTAAATTTGGATCGGATTGTGAATGTGTTTTAATATATGCATATTTTGGCCTCTATATAGGTATGATTGGTAAATTTGGCAAATGCACATGATTGTACGTGCACTCGTGACAA
>JANIJH010000007.1:45196171-45207359 GCA_024520975.1 Erythroxylum areolatum
GTTCGCAAAACTCACCTAAAATTTGCAATTATTTTTCAGGACTCAGAAGAATACCCCATTAGGCAACGGGCGTATAGTGATCGCTTGGGAATGACAGAAGAGGATGGGATTAGTTGCGTATGCAGTAGTGTGAGGACTTGATACCTTATTATTGTGTATTTATAAAAGGACCCGCATGGTCATTGTATCAACCGATTATGTTATGTAATTAGTTTTCCGCATATTGTGTACTGTAAGTGTATGTTCATTTAAAAAATTTTGTACTATGATTTGACTGAGTGATGTAGCACACCACCCTCACAGGGCACGGACTCAGATATCATCATCGATGTCGGGTTCGGGTCTTCAGAAGTGGGGTGTTATATTTTCAATTTGGTAGTAATTAATTATATATTTATTCAATAACATTTAGTGATTAATGATACGAAAAGGCTTAAGATACTCACTTTAGTTCATATATGATTTTAGGTACATTTTCGAAGCTAAAGAGATAAAGTGAGTCGAAAGCAATATTTTTGAGCCTTTTTTTAAAGATTCTCACTCAATTGTATTCATGGAGCAAGAACGAGAAGGATTAGAGCAAGAGGAGATAAGAAAATACCAAAAGGAATGAAGATTATCACAAGTCATGGCTATAAGATGTATCTCACAGCCATAACAAATTTGCCATGGCTGTGAGAGGGGTGTCACACCCATGCAGCACTTTTCATGCACGTGACATTCCATGTCATGCCTATGCAAGGTGTCTCATGGCCACGAGACACCCACTCATGGCTGTTAGACACTATCAGATGTCCCAAACCTTACTTTTTGGTATAAATACATCGTTTGATGGAAAACATGTTATGAATTGTTTGGGGGAAATGTTTTAAGGGTTTCAGGAGGATGAAGAGAGGCAAGGTTGACAACCTTGGTGACCCATGGAGGGATAGCTTCCTGATGCCAGTTCGGAGGTTATATTGACATCAAAGAACCAGATTAAGCATATCTCTCATTGTTTGTTGTTCTTTCTCTTAGGGATTAATTATGTTGTCTTATGTTTAATGTTTGAGTGTTGTGTGAAAATGATTAAATGCTCTATTTGATTATTTTTATGTAAGAATCCATTTCTATAATTTCAATATAATATGAAACTATTATGTTGAGATTCTTTTGTAGAGATTAATGGTTTCGAATCATTAGGGATAACATAACATAGGTTAAATGACCTGAGCTTGTGTGGTTGTTGCCTTGATTAATTTGTTTTCCTAATTCGTAATGCAGTTATCCAATTAAATCTAGAGAGTTTGTTCTAGTTTGTTTCGATAGATAGGTTTAATTAAAGAGCTCTTTTTAATTAAGTAGGATCTAAGGGAAAAATGAGGTTAATATAACTTATTGTTAGCTTACAATTAATAGTTTCTAGGAGAGGTATATGAACAACAATTCAAAGAAACATGTTCAACTGTGTGTAGGTTGAGATTGAATCCATAACTATGTCCTTAATAAATTCATCACTTTCATCACGTTTAGGTTGTTTGATTTAATTTGCTTTTGTTGGTTTAGTTTCATTTTATTTTCTTATTTGGAAACAACCCAACCCCCTCCATAAACTTAAACATCAATTCTTTTCATTTCAAAAGCTTTATACATACTCTCTGTGGGATCGACCTAAACACACCACTGCTATAGTGGTAGGTCTAGTTATTTTGAGTAGTGTTAGCTCTTTTTAATTAAACAAGACCTAGAGGAAAACTGAGGTTAATATAGCTTATTTTTAACCTACGATTAATAGTTTCTAGGAGAGGTATATGAACAACAATTTAATAAAATATGTTTAACCGTGTATAGGTTGAGATTGAATTAATAACCAGGTCCCTAACAAATTCATCACTTTCATCATTTTTAGGTTATTTGATTTAATTTGCTTTTGTTAGTTTAGTTTCATTTTATTTTTTATTTGAAAACAACCAAACTCCCCCTCCATAAACTTAAACATTGAGTCTTTTCATTTTAAAAGCTTTACACACACTCTCTGTAGGATCAACCTAAACTCACCACTATTATAGTTGTAAGTCTAGTTATTTTGAGTAGTGTTATGACATGTTACATCAATTTTGCCACCATTATCAGGGAATATGGTGCTTTAGTTTTTTTTTTCTTCATTTTAATTGATGTTTTGTATATATGTGTTTCTAATTAGTTTCTTTTTAGTTATTTCTTAATCTTTTCACTTTTTTGTTTAATGTTTGTGTGTTAAGAAAAAAATTAAAATTGTATGGACGAAAGTAATTTTTTTTCTATAACTCATATTCCCAATCTTATAACCATATTTGGAGTGATCATACAAACTTTAGTTATGGATAGAATAATCATTAGAATTACTTCCTCGATATTATGCAAGACATACAACAATTCCTGCATAGACCAGAAGCTTCTTATTATAACTCAGGTCCATCTCTAGAAAAACTAGTTAATATTGTCGCTATTAACACTTTACAATTTCAGTAGGAGGACAGACAATTTTGGTATAGCTTCCAAGATTTGGAGTGGCAGCAAAACTTAAGTACATTTTTAGAAGAATTAGTTAATGTTGTTGCCACTAATACTTTGCAATTATAGCAGTTCCAGGAGGACATAATACAATTCCATCAAGATACAATGTCTAGACCCCAGAACTTGGCAAGCCAAGTGGGTCTGCTAATAGAAGCTATCAACCACCTAACATCACAAAGCGAAGAAACGCAATTATCTCAACCTGAGATGTACTCAAGGGACATTAGTGCAGAGGCCTTATAGAGTGAGAATAAGCTTGAGAATCTTGAGAGAACTACTCAAGGAATTGCTTGTGTCAAAGAAATGGAGAAGGAGCTCGAAGAAAAAAAGGAAATATCATTTAGCTTAGAGGTAAATGATGATTCCCTTATTGTTTTTAATATTAATCCTTCACCTTTACAAAGCAAATTAGAGGAATTAAATGAGGATGAAAAAGGTGAAGAGACGTTCCAGATATGCCAAAAGTGCTTGGATTAGTAAAGATTGGAAAATTGAAGATAGGGAAGATGCTAGAAGTGAATGATCATCAACTTAAGCCCTATCTTGAACAACCTCAAGTGGAGAGAGTGCATGTTGTGACACTAGAAGATCATAATTTCGTCACGTGAGGAAAGTATGGAGTCGAGCCAGCGACACTAAACAAAGGTGCTTCCTGGGAGGTAACCCAAGGGAAATTAATTTCTTCTCTTTTGCATTTTCGCATTTATTTCTTATATGCATGTGTGTTTGTAGTTGTTTGTTTTTACTTGTTTTTAAGTTTTAAGTCAAAAAGAGAGAGAGAGAAAACAAGCAAATAAACATTTTCTTATTTTTTATTACTTTTAGGACTATATAGTTATGATTAGAGAATGAATTGACTAGAAGAATCCACAGCAACTTTAACATGTACTTCTACTCTTGTGATTAGTCAATGTGCATTATCTTTAGAAGAGTAGTAACTAGAGATAGACACAAGCTAGTGAGATTTTGAGCCATATTAGGCAGGCACATTGATATCAGTCGTATTATCTTGTGTTTATGTGTGACCTTCATGGCATGTACATCCTAATTTTGCTTTGATTTTCTATTTAAGACAATATTTTTATCATATATATTAACACAAAAATGATATAGGCATTCTTTATTTCATAAGCTACATAAAACAAATAGCCTACCTATTCATATGATTTTCCTTTTGATAAGCTCCCTTGAGCTTCATTTGCTTTTTTTTATGCCAACAACATTACATACTTTAAACTAAACCAAATGTCCTACATAAGCCTTAAAGCTAGTGGAGCATTTGTTGATTGTTGATGATTGTGGATGTACAAGAGTACAAGTGTGGGGATGTGCATATGTGTGGGATGGTTATTATTATTGGGATGTTATTTTATGTCTTATCAATGAAATTCCCTTGTACATATAGCTTCTTTCAATTTTTAAATGAAAATAAAAAGGAAAGAAAGTAAAAGAGAAAAGAAAAAGAAAAGGAAAAGAAAAAAAAGAAAGAGGTAGCCATCATTTTAGATATTATCTTGTAGAACACATCACAGTATGATATATACCTATAACCTTGTAAGTTAGAGTGATTAGACTTCTTTAGAATGAGGAAAATATAAGTTTTATTCACTCACTTGAGCATTTTACCCTTTGAGAGGAGTTCTGCTATGACTTATAAGATACAATCTCCCACAAGATGCCATGTTTTCTAAAAAAATATTGCACTAATGCCATCAAATCTTACTTTTTAGGATTCAAGATGAAGGAAGCTATTTCTATTTATGTTATGTTAAATGACTTATATAACCATTCAACTTGTTCATTATTGATTAAGCTCGGTATAAATGTTTTAAGTTCATGTAAGGAAGAAACATTGCTAGTTAGCTTACAATTATATCTCTAAAGTGGTTAAAAATGATTCTCTTCAACTCATTTTGTATGCTACAAGTTCTTCTATTAGTGTTGGACAATGAATTTATCTTATTGGTGTTCTTTATTATTAGGATTGTATTATGAAAATAGCTTTTGTTTCTATCCCCATCTTTTGGCTATTACATCCTTGATCTTTGTTTGGTTAGAGATGAGTGAATCTTAAGAGCTTATATATTTCTCATCATTATAGTTTTCTATTTCTAATTCAAGTTTTCACTGTTTAGATCAACGTAGAGGTCACTTTTAGCTTTATTTAGAGCACTTATCTCTTTTTAGATGTTTCCTACTATGTTGCTTACCCCTTTATTCAAAATCTTTAATTCCTCTTTAACAGTTTAAAGTCATTCATCTATAGGCTTCATATCCCTCATTAATTGTTTGTAATCCTTTAAATAGGGCTTCTAAACATCTCTCCCTATTAATTAAGTAGCATTTGAATATAAAAAAGGATCTTTTCAATTACAAATTGCATTTTCAAGTTATAACCATCTTAGTGAGTGACCTGAAGTGAGCTTTGCTTATTGGAGCTTGGCTTAGCGATAAATCATTCACCATAACTCAATCTAACTTCTTCCTAATTAACTGTTTCTTTTGTTATTTATTGCTCCAATTACATTGATTTCCATCATTCTTTAAGCCAATTCCACCAATTTTTTTAAGACAATTCCTAAATTCATAATTTTGATCACTCAAGCTTAAATTGTTCCCTTCAATCTCATATGAGTATAATATCCTACTGAAAAACAAATTTTGTACAATGCTAGGAATTTTTGTGCTGTGGATTGATCCAATTCTTATATGAATAAATTGAGTTGAATACCTAGTATTGATTACTATTAACAAACCTTTGGATTGTAAGCTACTATGATTCTTCCATTAGTATGGTTAATGGTTTGTTATACTGGTCTAAGATTTCCAAAAAATCTAAATGCTCCTTTTGATTTTGCTTTCTTTATTGTTCATCTCAAGTAAGCCAGCCAATATTGGTTTTCTTGAGTTCTAAAAAAATTAAAAACCCCATGTTGCTTCTTAGGAAAGTTGATTCACCTTACATTCCATGTTATATAGACATGAAAGAAGTTATTGTATTAGGCTACTTTGAACCTTACCCCTAGCTTTCCTTTCAGGTCTCCTCCTACTTCCTGGTGTGGCTTCCACTTTTTAGTTAATGATCCGATTCTTATCAATTGGGTCTATAACTTGATGATGTTTTCCATTTGGTATTGAATTCCTCTTATGAATAAATAGTCTTACCTCCTTCATCAATTGCCCTTCTTTACTTATTCACTTTTCTTATGTTTTATCCTTTATTGATTTTGTTTTATCCAAAATTACTTGTTTACTTATTCACTTCTCTTAAGGAAGTACTAAGAAAATTATTGATATAAAAAAGATTAGTATCTAGGTTTTGCATCCCCTTAAAATCTTAACATATTGATCTTTTATTATGTAATTGTTTTGTTGATTTATTAGACCGTGGAGACTCTTATGGTATGCTAATAGCTGAACTTGAGTCTATTAACAACTAATATTAAAGATTTCAACCAAATTACTCAGGTTAAAGTTTAGAGGGTCACTTTATCAAATTGTGAATCCCCCTATTAGGTTTGACCATAATCTGGAAGATTTATGTTATCCTATCTCTAGAGTTGCAATCAACTCCTTCCAATAATGACAGATCTATTTATAAATAGGATTTCTCAATCTCTATGTATGAAATCAATTTATGATATAATATTCTGGATCTATTAGAACATAAATAAAACATGTAATCATATCATAATTTTTCAATCAAACCAATTGTATTAATAATAACAAGACATTTAGTTATACATGATCGAACACGAAATCAAACATAAATAGAAAGAAAAAAAATGAAAACAATGGGTTTATAATTCTAAATCTTCTTGGTTGTCTTATATCGAGTGTCCTTGCGATGTAAAGGTTTGATCTTATATTCTGATGGATCCTTCATTGAATTATTTATTTCTTCTCGCTTCTCTAGATCAAAATAGCCCCTTGAGTCACCTCTGAGAGTTTTAGAACACCTCTGTACGTCCCTTTCATTTTGACTTAAAAACGTCCTTTATATTAAATCCTAGGGATTTAGTTGATGCACGATCTGATGCATGTATATACAAAATCTTTTGAAATCGTGAATCTGCACGGCCTAAGAAATGTGTATGGACTGATGCACGTTGCGCATCCTTTCTATGCTTCGAATCTCCGTTTTATGTCTTGTTTTCTTCTGAATCTTCTCCTTTAATTCCTTGAAGGCAATTATACTATGTACACATTAAGTACCAAATATACAATAAAAGTATAATTTATCAAACAAAAATACTTCAAATATGAGGTACAAATATGATTAATTATGCATCTATCAAACATCGCCACACTTAAACTTTTGCCTTTCCTTAAGCAATCCATAATAAAAATGTCAATCTTACACATCAGTCCCTCATCAATTTCGATCTTCTCATTCATACTATACATCATCATATCTTGTCGAATCAAATTCACATACACGTAGAATCAAATTATCCTAAAATTAACATTTCTAAGCAATATTAATATTAATGACATTCTAATCGCATTCAAGTCAAAAGCATTAATCTTTACACCCTTTTTAAGATGTCACTCAGGGTGCTCAATTATTAAGGAAAAAAGTATCAAAAATCTCAATCAATACATAACATAATTCTTACTATATATTTGCAGTAAAATCACATCTCCACCACTTATGTATAAATTATAAACAAAAATCCAAAGGTCTTTATACAAGTTGTAATGAGGCTTAGGTATGATATGATTGGAATCATAAAAAGGGTTAAATTGAAAGAAATTTACCGTGCAATATATTTCAATACTTGTTTACAAATATGCATAAGTCCTTTCATTGCAACTCTATTGGTACCATAAATTTATTCATGATTTTCTTTCTTTGTTTGATCAATACAATTGCAAGCATTTAGTACCACAATTCAAGAAATATTGAACCTTTCAAGAATTTCAAATATTCAATATGTAAAATAGGATAGAGGTTAATATTAGGGTTTAATCAATGAAAAAGGTCTAAGGCACAACTTGGATATTTCTAATGGTAAATTTAAAGGAGTGGTAATTTTTAGAGAAATAAGCTTAAACAAGTTGTTAAATCTAAGTGCCTCCATCATGTCAGTGCTTCTAATGCAACAAAATTGGTCTCAATATGCATAGTAAAAGTAAGTTGTAGAATTATTCTACCGCACATGATATCACACATAAAAGAATAACAAGAGCTTAAAATTTTCAAAATGTTCTCTTAGGCTCAAAAGCTCACAATAAAGATGGGTATTATGTGTGTAAATAATGTACAATATCAGTCAACTTGAATATTTCAATGATTATTAAAAATATGACTTTCAAAAGCAATTTTATTCTAACTCTCATCCTTTTGCATACCAATTCATGTATAGATTTCAACTAATTCAAGATATTAGTTCCTAAAATTTAATAATCAAGATTATAATAAACTTAAAGAATTCATTAAAGATTCATTAACCCCTTCCCCACACTTAAGGATGTACATTATCTTGAATGTACACAATATATATAATAAGGGAAAAATTTAGTGGTACTTTCCTTAATATGATGATTTTGTTTTGTTAGATCCATCCAATGTAAAACTACATTGTTGTCAAATATAAGAAAAAGGGAGAAAAAGAAACAAAAGTAATAAAATAACACAATTGAAAATAAGAAATAAGAATATCATTAATTATAATGTTAGAGAAGACAAAATAATTAATGAAAAGAAAATTAATTAAAAAAGAAATACTATACAAACTAAGCATCTCCTTCATCTTGCGATCCTGCTAATTTGACGAAGGAGGGTTCTCCTGGTGATGATACTAGCTAGATGGAGGAGCTGTAAATGAAGTGCATTGGCCAAATGGTGAGGGTTGGAAATCGATGCCAAGATGGCCTATTATTGATAGCATAAGCTCTCCCGTCCATACCATCATGGACTGTAACTCTCCCAACCATCCTACTCTCTCTAGAAGCTCGGCCAGCTCTGGTGGTGGTGGTTGAGGTGACTAGTCTATTGTCGACTAGTCTGTTGCTTATTGCTCTCCACCCTTTGGTAACTAGTCTATACACTACTTCTGTGGGCTCCCAATAATGATGAACTATGTGCACGTGATGCATTACTGTTAAGTCCACCATGGTCGTCATCTCTTGCATCAATGGTAGCTGATCAAAAACTTCCATCCTTCATGCTAGCTTGGTCACATAAGGTCCAAAATATATCATGTCGACCTTCTTGTCCTCACTTTAGCACCTGATAAATTAAACAAGCATATATTCCAGGTGGATAGGCGCCTGCTCACTGATACTTTAAAGGTAGGAGATGTTTACATTGCCGATGACTCCCTAGTTGTCTCCTCTACCACCCAAAGTATAACTTAAAATACTATAGATGTATCTAAGTGCTGGACTACGTAAGGTTGAGGCTTTTGACTTACGCAGATCATAGTCATCTTTAGTGTTAAGTGAAACCTAGAACAATTGCAGTGATAGATCATATGGAAGATCAATCCGTAAAGCTCGATACTCCAATGTCTTTGTATGCTCCCCATCAAACAAATCTATAATGATGGAGAACTTAATATAGCTAATTTGGTTCATCTCCCCCATTATTCTAAACTGGACTAAGTTGGGGAAAACCCTTTCGTAACATCCTGTCTCCACAGAAAATAAGGAGAGGACCTCCAAAATCAGGTCTCTATATGATGGTTCCATGATTTCAAATAATTGAGGCCATGCTCCAACGTCTACAAACCCCCTTACTTGTTGAGCAAACCCAACCTACTCCAAAGCCTCCTAGTCAATATACCAATTAGCTTCGAACTTCTTATCCTTCAATCTTTGATATTGTTCTTCCTGAACCCCAACGTTGAATAGCAACATCTGTGGCCTCTTTAGGGGCTGAACTGTCGGAGAAGGCTGTCCTCGATGCCTCTTTCTTGGGGTCTCTTTTTCACGTTGTGATCATGTCAACTGGCCTGCAAGTTTTAAACAAGTGTGAGAAAATTGATATATAATCACTAAGGTACGCTATTCCCATACTAACTACAAAAAATTACACAAATAAATAATAAACTAAACCAAAATGAAATAAATAATTAAAAAAATTTAATTAGGAAATCACATAGCAAACTAATTAATCTCAAAATTAAAATTAGAAATTGCACAATTAACAAATTAAACTAACTTAATTGTTAAATTACAATTCTAACCCTAAAATTGAATTAAAAACCTAAATTATCAATTAAACACTAAATTCATGCAATTAAACACAAACCTAGTCTTAATTAATGTCAATATTAACTAATTAACCTAATTAAACAAAACATATTGTAATTAATCACGTAATGAGCCAAAATCCTAAGTTTATGCAAATTAAGTCGAATTTGAACCCAAATCTCAAGCAATAAATCAAACTAAATGCTAAAATAAATTGGGCAAAGATTAAATCCAACTATTACATAATAATGAGGCATAAAATGACACAAATTATCCAACAACCTTCGTGGAATTGGCATTTTTAATTGAAAAATCCATATAACACCTAATGAATCATGTTTAAACAAGTTAAAGCAATAAGGAAACTTACTTGGGTGTTGTTAATGTAGCTAAAAAATTCAAATTTTGGAATGGAAAGTTGGAGGGTGATTGCAGAAGGGAATGGAAGAAGAGAAATAATGAAAAAATTGGAGAACTTAGGGGTGCATGATCTGATATACGATCATGCATCAAATTGTGCACATTACTAAATCACAACTTCGCGAGTTTGCATAAGCATGCATCAAAACGTGCAAAACTACACTAGTATGTCTAGAAAATGTATAGCTCTCTGAAAACATGTGCAACTTTAAAATTTAATACTCAAATATAAAAATATTTGCACGTAGCATTATAACACATAACACCTTGCCCTTAAAGTCACAATCATGCACAATTTTTCTTAAGATGCCTAATTTTTCTATCCTGAAATACTTTAAACAAACATTAATTAAAGCCTATGCTAACAAGAAAGAAAAATAAGATAATATCGAAATTGAAATAAAATTAAAATTAACTCATAGGTTGGCTCCCATGCAATGCTTCTTTAACGTCTTTAGCTTGGCATAACTTGCATGTTGACCCTCATCTTGGGTCTATGATCAGTGGCTTGCTTCCACCTACTTCTTCACATAAGAGTTTTATAGCATATAAGTGAGCCATCTGTTGCAAAATAATAGTAAGGACATAATTTATCAAATTAATATATCCAATTGCATGCATTAATGCACTTTTAAATGACAAACTGCTAATAAAATATGGAATAACTGTAACATCCCGTCACCGATGGGATGGGTACAGTTCCTTGCATTCATTTTTGGCATGTTCATGCATTATTAGATATGTATAATTGGTTAATTTGGGCAATATTATTGCACTGACACACCTACGTACATACATGTTTGACAATTCCGATTTGATTTGGGTAAATTGGCAATTTGGTGGAATTAGGTCAAATTGAGCGGTGAGAAATGAAATTGGAGTTAGAAATGAGAGTTAAGAATTCGAATTATGAAATTTGAGTATATGATTATGAGTTTTCTATCTTGAGGATTTACAGGAATTTTTCTGGAATTTTCGGAGCAATAGGTCCGGACCGAAAAATTGACTTAATGATCGATTGATTTGATTTCCG
>JANIJH010000007.1:45207459-45222169 GCA_024520975.1 Erythroxylum areolatum
GTTTCAATTTTTAGTGATATTTATATTTGATGCCATGTGGATTGTAGTTGGTTGCTCGGTAGTGCACCTTTAGCGTGAGTTACGTGTCGGAATGACCTGCGGGCGTCCCGACGTGTACCCTACGGTAAGGGGGCGCTACAATAACATAACTCATTGAATCATTGATTAACTCGAACAGTTTGTCTTCGAGAAAGTGGGAACCTTTTGTACTTAAGGTCACTACCTACGCTTTACCAGTAGTTTCCTTATTTGGTTCCTCTATCAATTCTTCCTTAACCATCTTTGTCCACTCCTCTTCTTCTTCTTCCTGTATAAATGTTTTCAACTTATCTTCTTCAATTATCTCCTGCCATTTCTCTTCTTCTTTTTTTTGGATGGAGGCTTCTTCGTCTTCTTCATCAGGAAGCTCTTCTTGGACTGTCCCTCCATTCATGAAGCCAACCTTTGTCTTTTCTTCACTCTTGAATTCACTTTAAACAACTTTCATTTTAGCTACGAGTTTTATTATTTTGTCTATAATACTCTCTTCCTCTTGCTCTTTCTTTTCTTATTCCTCTTCTTCTACTAAGAGTTTTGTTTCACTACTAAGGGTGATTGCCAATCAACATTCGATAGATTTGCTTCAGTAGTACTGGGAAAACTATCTTGTATCTCATCAGATATTATCTTTGCCAATTGGTCCATCCAATT
The DNA here is from genome assembly GCA_024520975.1 of Erythroxylum areolatum. NCBI lineage: Eukaryota > Viridiplantae > Streptophyta > Magnoliopsida > Malpighiales > Erythroxylaceae > Erythroxylum > Erythroxylum areolatum. The sequence continues at coordinate 45,208,150 of JANIJH010000007.1, forward strand.
CACCAAATTTTGTATACAAGCCTTTGTTTCTTGATGCTTCATGATTGATTCTTGCATTAAATAAGTCATAATATCTTCCAGAGTTAGCTCATTAACTGGAGGTGTTTAATGCTATAAATATTTTGCTGGAGCGTAATCCTTCCATACATAGGCGTAAAAGTGGATCCATTATGAATTGTAACTACTCCTTTATATTACACCTTGGGGTTGATTGTACATGTTTAGTCGCTCCCATATATAAGTCAATGCTTGACATTCATGATTGTAGTAAGTAATCCCACAAATGTTGCAACATGGAATAGGCATCGATTGAGCCTCAGAAACCATGTGAGGAATCCTCTCTCTCTCATAAATGGTGATGTTTCATATTACAAAGACATATCTTGACTTTTATAAAAGTATTATCTGCTCCATCCTTCCATTGTGAGTTGTGGTTATAGTAATGAATCGTAAATCGTACAATAAACCACAAACTCAAGTTCAAATAAAGAAATTCAAAAGATAATTAAATGAATAAGCCACAAATACAATACAATACAATAAAACTAAACTAAACTAAAATAAAATAGAATATAGAAAATAATGACTAGAGTAATAGCATCAGGTGCTTCTAATATCAATGTTCCCTAATAATGACACAAAAAACTCGATTAACTAAAAATGTATATGTCAATATTGAATTACCATATGTGTAAGGTGTAGCTATAGCTAGTACCGACAAATAGGAGTTGTAGGAGATGAGGATAGTGATTACTAATAGCTATCGTTGTTCTATTATCTAGTTTATGAATTGATTGTAAATTTTTAATTGAAAAGAAAATAAACTAGAGCAAGTAAAATAAATGGGTAGCAAGATTGAATCACATAATTAAAAATTTATTAAGAAAATTTCTGATATCCAAAGATTAGTATTTAGGTTTCGAATCCTCCTAAACCCTTAATAGATTGATATTTTATTATGCAATTGTTTTGTTGATTTATTGGATCGTGGAGACTCCTATTGCATGCTAATAATAGCTGACTTTGAGTCCATTAACAACTACTACTAAGGTTTTCAATCAAATTACTTAGGTTAAGATTTATAGGATTGCTTTACCAAATTATGAATCTCTCTATAAGGTTTAACCCTAATTTGGAAGATTTATGACATCCTATCTCTAGGGCTGCAATCAAATCCTTCCAATTATGGTAGATCCATTCATAAACAGGATTTCTCAATCTCTACATATGAAATTAGGTTATGATATAATATTCTTGATCTATTAAAACATAAATAAAACATGTTATCAGATCACAATATATCAATCAAACCGATTGCATTAATAAAAGAATCAAATCATAATAAAATATCAACATAGGGTTCATCTAACCTAAATACTAAATGTTTAGTTACATATGATCGAACACAAAATCAAACAGAAATAGAAAGAAAAACAAATTAAAAACAATAGGTTCATAGTTCTAAATCTGCCTGGTTGTGTTTTATTGAGTATTTTTGTGATATAGACGTTTGATCTTATATTTCGATAGATCTTTCCTTGAATTATTTGTATTTTCCTATTTCTCTAGACCAAAATTGCTCCTTGAACTACCTATGAGAGTTTCATAACACCTCTATATGTCCCTTTCAATTTGCCTCTAAAAGTGTCTTTTATATTAAATTCTAAGGTTTTGGTTGAGCATTCCTTTTGTGCTTTGAATCTTTATTTTATGACCTGTTTTCTTTTGAATTCTTCTCCTTTAAGTCCATGAAGACAATTGTACTGTTTAAACACATTTAGAGTGAATTAAGTACCAAATATACGATAAAAGTATAATTTATCACGTAAAAATACATCAAATATGAGTTATAAATATGAACAATTATGCATCTATTAGTCTGACTTTCTAATTCAACCCTTTAATAAATCTACTGTTGACTTTCTAATTCAGCCCTTCAATGAATCTAATGTTGTGAGAGCCATGCTTTCACTTCATCTCTTTAAAGCTCATAGGCTAAATGGATTAAATGTCTTCTTTTATCGTAACTTGGTCTTTGATAAAAGGAATAGTCACAGATACAGTGCTAGAATTTTTCAATAAGGGACATATTTTAAAAGAAATTAATAGAAATCACATTACTCTCATACCCAAGGTTCATGCTCCTAGCTCTATAAGGGAATTTAGGCCTATTTATTACTGTAACATTTTACATAAAGTCATCTCCAAATTATTGTCTGATAGGTTGAAATCTGTAATTGATAAGCTAGCTAACCATTTCTAAAATGCCTTCATCAAGAACAGGCTATAGGAGATAACATTCTAATAGTGCATAAGCTTATTAAAAAATACAATAGAAGGAATTTGAATAGGAGATAAAAATTGATTTTTACAAGGCATTTGATTTACTAGATTAGAGTTTCATCAAACACACCTTACATGCCTTCAACTTTCGTGACAAGTTTATTAGTTAGAATTCTCAATGCATCAATACCATTTCTTATACTATTTTAATACTGGAGAACCTTTAAAAACAATCTCATAAGCTAGAGATCTGAGGTAAGGAGAACTTTTTTCTCCTTACCTTTCACCTTAAGCATGGAAGTTTCGATCAATTTCATCAAAAAAGGAGTTAAGAATGATAGAAATTTTAGGCACCACTCTAAATGTTAGGCTTTAAAGATTACTAAACTTACTTTTGTAAATGATCTTAAATTATTCTTAGGAGATAGTCCTAACTCAATTACACTTTCATGATTTCCTTAAGAACCTTTAAGCAACTCTCAAGCTTATCCAATAACTTCTAGAAAAGCTATCTACTAATTGCATAGGGAATAAATGATATAGTTAGTATTATGGAATGTATCGCTAAAATGAAAGCTTCATTACCTCTAGTTAAATATCTAGGTTTCCCTATATTAACTAAGAGGACTTTATGTAGTGAGTTTAGACCTCTTATTGATAAGATCAAAGCTAGATTATCCAATTGATGCAAAAAGAATCTATCTTATGGAAACAGTTCAACTAGTTATCTCCATTCTCAACAACTTACAAGTCTTGCAGTCATCCCATATTTAGTTCACCAAATCTATAAGTAAGAAATATAATAGATATTCAGAGGTTTCATATGGTTTAGAAGTGCATCTAGTCATACCAAAGCAAAAGTAAAGTGTAAAGAACTATGCTTACCTAAACAAAAGGTGGTTAGGAATTATCATTACAAGGACAATGAAACAGAACCATTTTTGCTGAAGCATATAGAGAATTCTTAAATATAAACACCCCCTATGGGTCAAATGGATATCTACCTACTACATCAAAGCCTAAAACTTTTAAATTATAAGCCTCAAAACCACCACCTCATGGATAATGTTACACATCAAGTTAAGGGAAATCCTCAAACCTTGCATCATACACCAGATTGTGATGGGAAGCTCACTTCCTTTTGTTATAATAATTGGACAAGCTTAAATCGATTAATTAATATCCCTTCTCTATCCAACTTAAGGAACCAGATTACAGATAAAACAATTACTAAGGAGGCTATTGACATATATCTAACAAGTTTTCCAGCTCACAACCCACCTAACAATTAATATTAGGCCAAGAAGACACCATTAAATGGAACCTAGTTCCACCAAGATCCTTCTCCAATTCATCCTACAAAGAATTAATTATACCTAGAGCTTATAAAAATAAATGACATAAGTTGATATAGTTTCCTCAAGTAAGTCCAAAAGCCTCTACTACAATTAGACTAGTCATTAAAGGGAGACTAACGACATTGGACAAAGTAAAGAAGTTTAAGAATGTGTTTGACATTTGTTCATTTTGTAAGTTAGAAAAGGAATCAATTAGCCATTTATTCTTTAATTGAACTGAAACATTCAAAATTTGTAGTGAAATTATGAGATTATCTAATATGTTCACCCTTCCAAAGAACTGGTAATCCATTCTAAACTAAAACTATAATAATTAGAGTATAAATGAAAGTGATTGATCCTTTTAACACAGTGTATTATACATGGCTAGCAAGAAACAATTGCATCTTTTAACATTCAAACATTCAATTGTAGGTTATTTTGTAGTCTATAATTCAAACCATAAGGGAATGTATTCTTGTAGCACCCCACACCCGCAAGACCTGAACCTGACATCGATGGGTGATATCCGAGTCCGTGCCCCGCGAGGGTGGCGTGCTAGATCACTTATTCGGTCAAAAACTCAGTATAATTTTTTTATACAATCAAATATGTGAAAATCAGAAATCAATTTGAGCCCGCTTTATTTCATTCATAAACATTTTCAGTTCGCAACTCATCAGAGATTCACTAATCACTTGGGGCTCATTAAAAATACAAAACACCTAGACATAATGTCTTTACATTACAACGTAAACATATTTGTACAACCATTTCTGAATATACAAATTTATACAAAAATAGGAAAATACAAATGCAAACAACAACTGATCCCAGCCTCTATCTCTTGCTTGCATGCCGTAGTAAGTCTACTCCTGTTTGCTTAACGGGGTATTCTTCCGAGTCTTGAAAAATATTTGCAAATTTTGGGTGAATTTTGTGGACTCAATGAGTGACCATCATCGACAGTTCACCCAATCATGTAACACATAATTCACATCATTACACATTTCAAACTTCACATTCAATACAATTTAATCACTCATATTATGCATATGCAGTGCACATGAGACCCACTTTCTATTTGTTACTTTGTTGTGATCGAGTGCCTAAACTGTCCCATATAGGGCTCATTAATAACTGTCCCATATAGGACTCATTAATAACTGTCCCATATAGGGCTCATTAAACGTTGAGCCTGAGGCTCTGAATCACTTTTGAGCTCGAGGCTCTTTCTCACTCGTTAAGCTTTAAGCTCTGATCGGTGGCTACTCTGGTCACAACTGCCATTATGTTTCATGCATTCATGAAATGGAATGCATCAATCACATATGATCACTTATTCACTTTCACATATCATCGGACCTTAGTCCGGTATTCAACATTTATGTTGAGAAACACTTTGTGGTCATGCATTCATGTCGTAAAGCATTTAGTTCATCACATTCACATACAATTAGCACTTCAATATTACATTCAAGCTTCAAAAACCTCAGACCTTCATTGTCCGGAATCACATAATCAATTCACATTCCATTCATAATCACTCAAGTCATAACATAAATGAAACAAACAATAAGGTAAGACCATCTAGATCTACTCACAGTACGCTCCAATTTAGCATTCGCTTCTAAATCCAGGAAATGCCTGAATGTGGACATTCTAACCTACACAGTTCATTTATGCAATACACATTTCACACACATTACAACTTTGCACAATTATAATTGTTCAATAATGCACATGTATGAAAAGGATTATATACAATGCATGCTCATGACAATCCCGAGTATCTTTCCTTTAATTTCATCACAAAATCATTCCCATATCAAAATTCATCTAAGTATAATTTATACTTAGATTTATACCTCAATAAAACCATTAAATCACAATTCATAATTCATTGAATCATTTTCAGATTTTTCCAAGATACCCCTTTTGGGTCTACTGTTCACATTCAATCAGAAGGTGAAAATGAGGTAATTTGGTCAAACTCTCTTCTAGAAAAGTGTTCCTCTATGTCTTATCTTTCCATTGACACCAAAATCACAAAATTGGGTTCAGTTATTTGGAAGATATTCCTCAAATATTATCGGGGTTATCCATATTCAAAAATAATGTACTATGCATAACTTCCATCTAGAAATTCAACATCTTAGAGGTTGAATCAAAATTCGACTTCTTGAGACAATTTGTATATCTATATCTCTAGTTTATTCCAAATAAAAAATAATCTCATTTGGAATCCTATATATCAAGATATCATCAAAATACTGAGGGGTGTTCAGTAAAAATATCTAACTCATACTCTTCCCATTGATCCCCTCACTTTGATTCAATCAATCTTTTTCAAATTAATACCAAAAGCTATAACTTTTTGTGGAGAGATATAGGAATGTGTTAGGAATTCAATGCTTCAAAAATCAGGTCATTTGAAGTTCGGAAGAAAAAGTTATGGCTAATAGAGTTAAACATGTTTAGGCTGGGAGGAGGACCTCTGGGTTGCGACGCGATCGCAACCTGCGCGTGCCTTCGGTAGAGAGTCGCCATCACGACTTTCGCCCTCTTCCTCCCTTTCTTCTTCTTCTTCTGACTTATTTGGTAAAATAGGTATAACTTTTACTAAAAATATCAGATTAAGGTAATTCAAGGACCATTTTGAAGAGGACTTCTAAACCTACGATTTCCATGAAGACCTTAAAAATAAATTTTGCCTCTGTAAGGGTCAAAATTTCAAATCAATACAGTTGTCCCGAATGCCCATCTCATGTAACGTCATAGACTTCTAAATATCATATCCCTCCCCTCCAATGTCCAAAAATTGTATACTTTATTTCAATGAAAAGCTAAAAGAAAGATCTACAACTTTCATGAAGACAATTTTGTCAAAATCTGCCTAAATAAACACAGAAAATTCATCAAAGTTTTAGCTTGAAAATTCAACACTGTTACTATTTATTCCTAGAAAATTCAGACTTCCAATTTTTCAAAAACCCACAGTTCAAATTTTTATTTCTAGTTTTTTCTACTCCATTTCCATCAACTAATTCATCATAAATTCATACTACTCCAAAATATGCAAGTTTAATCAAAATCATCAAAAGCCAAAAATTCATATTCATCATATTCATACTCTGTTACTTTTCTGCATTTTCAACTTCATTCTCAATTACTATTCTTCCTCTCAACTTCCATTTAAACACTTGTTTCCATCTCAAACCATCATTTTACAACTACCCTTCAACTCAAATACCCCTTTTTTGATCATCTCTAAGGAAAACACTAACTCACGTAAACACACACATGTATATATATTCATGCACAGTGAAGAAAAACACGAAACAGAGTATACCACCTTTTCATTCTTTAATTTTCTACACTCACTTCATACACCATTTTATTGCTATTTAAAACTCCAAAATTTATTTCCACATCACCTGATCACTAAAATCCATCAAAACTAAAATAACACTTTATCCATAATTTTCTACACTCAATGGAAGTGAATCGCAGTAATTCATCAAATTTATTTCATAAACCTCTAACTCTAAAGGATTTATTCACTACTTACTTGTTGAAAACTCCACAATCTTCAATTATCTCAAAGCCCTAAACTCCATGCAATTCACATACTCCATTGAGAAAATTGTCTAGTTTCGGTTTTCTTAGGACAGATGAAACAAATAGCAGTGTGGAATGAGGAAAAAAACAAAGCAATCCCTTAGAAGGTGTTTGATGAAAAACTCTGTGTATGGGAAGAATTTCAGAGAAAGTTGCTATGAAAGAGATGGAAGCTTATGAAATAATACTAACCCCTTTTCAACTCTCAGATAATTCAACTTACTTTTAACAAATTACAAAAGCAACTTAACTAAGTGACACTTGTCACTTTCCTAATGCCTAAGTTCTAACTTAGTTTCTTTTGAAACTAACTCCATTTAGCTCTCCTCTTTACAATACAACTGTCATCTTTACAATCCAATTATCCCCAATATTCTTTTGATTTCTTTTTCCTATTTTTTTCTATTTTCATGAAAATCCCAAAATTGTCGAAATTATTCCTAAATTTACCAAAATTAAAAAAATCATAATTTCACTAACCCGTAAAATTTTCAATGTAAAAATATTCCTAAATCTCAAAAATACACAAATTAATCCAATTATACCCGAAATTATTCATGAATGCATGTACAATTATTTTCATGTGCAGATAAATCCACTATTCATGTATATGTGTATGGCATATTATGATTGAGTATGAGGAAGCATTTCTAAGCCTCTCATTGGTCACTCATATTTCCTATTCTAACCTTCCCGCAGGTAACAGGATGTTACAATTATGGTTCATAAAATCCATCTGGTTTGTTGCCCCATATTGAGATCTATCAAGAAATTAGACATTAAAACATAAAGGAATGTAGTTTGAATCCAATCATGGCGCAAACACACTAAAACTCCATATACTAATGTAATAGGAAGCCAACTTAGAGCTCCTTTCTTATTCTAGTGTCTTGGGTTGCAATTCTATGGTTTGTTATAGACTTTGAGCCGTGTACATAAAATATCTTAGTATAATTTTGACTTTCTTAAAAAAGAAGATTCATGTGTGGCTTTCGATTAAAATAATTGAGCATTAAGTACGAAATTAGAATTTTAATGTTTGGTTGTACTTATGAGTATTAAATATTAAGAATTACAGTTCTTTCAACATAATTGTGAAAATTAACATTATTCTTAAATTAATAAAATAAAATTTAAAATCTTACATTTGATTATTATATTAAGATTATTGATTATAGTTCTTTTTATATATAATGAAGGAATTTATAGTCATTAATTTTTGAGTGTATACTATGTTAAATCCTAAATGTACATATAACTCCAAATTATACATTTCTAACAAACTACGTAACTAACCATAAGCTCATCTAAGCGATGAATTTGATCTAAATGTCTATTTAAAGGATCAAACTCTAAATATCTAAAAAATTTAATCACTTAACCCTTAGAAAGTTTATTTGACTTGAGCATAAAACCCAGTACTTGGAAATTTTTATGAAGTTTCTTCCAGCCGCCTAAATTAGTAAGGGACATTAGGATGCATCTTTGAAGGTATAGTATGAGTATGGAATGTTTTCATGGATACTTTTCTTTGATCATAAGTTTTTAAAATTTTTACAATTGGATCCTAAAACTTCTTAAAATTTTAATTAAGCTCACAATGTTATACAAGTAAGACGAATTAGTCCTGAAAATTGTGTTATTTTAAGTGTTAAAGACATAGTATAACATATTGATATTGTATAACTCAAATTCCATATAGCCCATTCCATATTACTTAAAGCTAACATGGCTTTGAGTTACCTATATCCATATGGCCATAAGTACAATAGTGATTATTTTCACTATTTTACTTGGCTTTTTCCTTAATTAAAGAGCTCCTCTAAGTATATTGATGATTGATTAAGGCTCCAAGTATTGACAACATCTATCAATAATTATTGTTGAAGCAAAATAAGGCTTACATATTAACAAATCTATGGAAAAAGCTCATTAAAAATTGCAAGCAAGTCGCGGTCATTTTAGGTTTTATCCCAAAATTGTTGCATGTTTATTTTGTAATGCAATTTTTTATCGATCTTATATTTTATTTGTTTATGATTTAGATAGGGGACTAGGATGGTTATATGGTAACGAACCATATAAGCAAATTCAATTTGGATGGGCATGTATGTTATATCAGGGTAAGATAATCATAAGGCACTTATTGAAATCCTATACTATTGAGATTTTGAAAGGCATAAGTTCTAACATAGTTAGGTTATAAGTCTATTGAAGGGACCTGCTATTTAATTCTTAGGAAGAAAATGATTGATGGGTTAAGGTTTTCATATAATTCAAACAAAGTAATTATTAAGTAAAATTATCACGAAACATAAATTGCTGGAGATGTTTGTGAACCACAAGTAATAGATAATTGGAGAATATTATTAAGCATATCTAATTTAGGGTTAGCTATATTTAAGGGCTTTATTTTAGCTCTTACAAGAAATGCTTCAACTTCAACCCAACGGAAAAAATCATGTGGAAGAGAAATTGGTAGTGAAGATGGGGAAGATGTTGAAGTAGCAAATTATATAGGTTAAGGAGCAACTAGTGAAGGTGGTATCAATAAGGAAAATGAGGATAATATACAACTACATCATGAAGAGTGAAAGGGGAATCAATTTGCTAATATGAGAGTGAGAAATGAGTACATTTCTAACTTTGATAATGATGGGCTAGTGGAATTTAGAAAATAGTAAAGTAAAGTAAACAAAAGGAAGTTAAAATATAGACGTATGTTAAATAGGTTAAAACAGCACCATATCAATGAGAGACAAGTAAATGATGAAGTTCAATATAGTTCAAGGTTGTAGGGGGATGTTGAATATGATGGCAATTCAACATATTATTTTGAATCTAATGTGAATTTGAGTTATGCTGTTTAGATGGTGAAAAAGAAGAATATGTCATTAGGATAAGAGCAAGATTCTTTATATACACCATATAAAAGAAATTGAGTTTGAAGTAGGCATAATATTCAAAGGGGTAAACCAATTTAAGAAAGCTCTCCGTAAATATGTAATAGCTTAATATAATCTAATCAAATACACAAAGAATGTTAAGGATTGAATTAGGGCATAATGTAAAGCAAATAATTATAGTTGGAGGATGCTACGTTACTTTGTAGATTAAGGAAAAAAATAGAATTAGGGTGCTTAAAGGGTTTTATATGTGTGAGCTACTTTTCAAGAATACAAGCCTTTCATTTTTATGGTTGGTAAAGAATTTATTTTACCTAAAATTAGGGGTTTAGTAATGTTAAAATTTTACGACATAAGGTAACATGTGAGAGATAAGTTTAGGGCATAAGTTATTTTTATTACCCACTATAGAGCTAGGAAGATAGTTATGAAGAAAATTAAGGCAAATGCAAAACTAAAATATTTAAAAGTTTAGGAATATAAAAATAAAAATGTTGTGATATAATCTAGACTAAATAGTAGAGAAAACTTAGTAAAAAAACCTTATATTGGTGATATTTCTTGTCTTAATTTTGAGAAAATGTATATTGCCCTTGAGTGTTGCAAAAAAGGATTACTAAGTGGATATAAGATGGTATTGGGTCTAGATGGTTGTTTCTTTAAAGGAGCAATTAAGGAAGAAATATTAACAAAATTTTGGAAGATATTTTTGCAACCAGATGTACCTAGTGGTATTAGTTGTGGTACTAATTAAGACAATTAAAATGTAGATATGATATATGGGTATATTAGAAAGGGACCTTAAATTAAAGGATTGAGATGGTTGGATACATATTATTAACCAATAAAAGGTAAAGTTAATTTTATTGTTATGTACTTAATTGTTTGTTTAGTAGAAAAATTTGAAATTGTTAACAAATATAATTTTTGTTAGGGTTGATAAAGGCAATAACAAGGCATTTGTTGAAGGTAGAGCATAGGCACTATATTAGACACATTGTTTCATGATGGAGGTAGGACAATAAAGGTGTTAAGGTAGAGATTCTATTTTACAAATGTAATAATGTTTACAATAGTAGTTGATGTGTAATATACTGTAATTGAGTTAAAAGAACAGAGTGAGGAAACAGGCAATGGTGCAATCAAGATGCCAAAAAAAGGTGTAGGAATTTAAATTAGAATTAGAATATGACATTATCGACAATATTTTGTGTGAACCATTTAATGGGTAAATAGTAGAAGAAAAGACTAAGAACATTGTGACAATGTTAAAAGAGATTAGAGTTGTTATTATGAAAAAACAATTAAGAAGAATAGACTGGTGAAGAAAATGGTAAGATATAGTAGGAGGAAAGATTAAATTTTTTTTAATAACTTTGATTATGAGGTTGATAGGTTGGTATAAAAGGATATGAGATAATTTATAAAGATGTTATACTGCATTAAATGTTAATGAATTACATGTTTGTTCTATAATCTATATGCAAGTATACAATGTCAGTTGTAGCAAGTTATTAGAACTTTGAGTAAATCTAGAGTATATATCTCACAAGAATTGTATCACTATGTCTATTAACCTTATTTAATCAATAAACTAAAAGAAATGAGATTTGATAAAAGATAATTAAACTACTAAATTGAAAAAAAGATAATTAAACTAGTGAAAAGAAATCAATAAAATTGACATTAAGGTTTCAAGGTTCATTTATGTATAATTTTAACTATTATGCAAGATAGATATTTAAATAACAATGAACCTAAAGTATATGTCACCTCTCTCACATAAGTATATAGAATTATGTAATTAATACCTCTCAATGTATAATTTAACCTAATCAAACTCATTAAGCCTAATTAATATTTTTCTTATAGTAATATTTTATGATAAGAAAAATATTATATGATATTTTTGTTGTTTAAGCCGAAGTTGTTTATTCTCCTAGTGCATATATTTTAATCCATCTCTATGTCCTTCATACAATTCATAAGATTGAATATATGATGGTCAGTTATAAACTTAACAATTAAGAAAAAATAAATTCCACTAAAAAAATCCATCATGCATTAGTAATTTAAGAATCTATCATGCTATATCCCTAATTCTTACTAGGGTTTAACTAGTAAACATCGTGAAAATGAAACTAAAACAAAGTAAGCTTAATATAAAATAAAGAAGATAGAAAAAGAAGAGTTATCATGGTCAACTCCAATCTTGCTCTAAATCTTTTATTGATGCAAAGAAACCATAAAATAACAACCTAATGTCAATATAGGCTGTCACTAATTTCTAAGATCCCCTAGGTTAAACTTAACAATAGCATTTATAGTTAGGGTTAAAAAGTAAAATCCTGAGTTATTTAGACTTGTGATTAGCCTTATAAACTATACACAAGAATTAGCACTTGATCAACGTCAACACTAATTTTAGTTTTATTCTAAAACTTTTTATGCAATGTAATATAGTGTTTAACTAAAGCCTGAAATTAAGTTGTAATCGATGCTAGTTTTGTTTTATAACTTTCTACATAAAAATATGATGATTACGACACTAGTTACATATACCATTATGACATTAATTTTTTACTACTTCTCAGTCCCTTGAACCTTGCGAGAGACAAATTCCTATCTCCTTAGTGTATTTGGTGCTTGTTATGTATTTTCCATTAACCTTTCTACTTTTTTTGATATCTTTGAGTTTAAATTAACCTTCAATGTCTTCTACAAAATTATTTCTCCTTGAGTTAGTTTTTAAATGATTTAAAAATCTCCTCGATTAGACAATTATGAAGAAAATTGTACTCAATTTTAAGATTTCTCCTTAAAATCACCACATATAGGAAAATGAAGTACATATAGGAAAACGTCATCTAATATATATGCCTAATAATCAATTTAACTCCTAATAATATATAAAATATATACTTATCAATGTTCATATATAGCTTAATAAGTTTTTTTTCAATACCATGTTCATATGTAATTAAAGGCTATTACATTCTCGAAAGAGAAGCTGGAGGATTATATATGTGATTTATTGAAAAGAGATAACTAAATGGTTGCTTATGAATATATGATGCAATAAGTACAAAGATAGAAGTTATATCTTAGAAGTGAAAAGGAACCACCTTTTCCACCTTGATATAAGAAAATGCCAAGTAGAACAAACTAAATAAGAAAAAAATGTGGGAAATCACTTCACAATCTTAAAATATGTTATTAATAGGAATGTAAAAGACATGCCAAATATGTTACACAAAGGGTCACAATAAGAAATCATTTCCAAAGAAAATGGTTCACTAGTAATTAGACCAAACACATTATAGATAAGAAGAACGTATGTTAGTACACTTATTATAGAGCACTTTACATTTCTAACATTATTTATAACTGACTGGTTTATACAAGTTTATAGATTAGCAAGAAAGCTAAAACACATTTAGAATCTTATTTCACATGTTAATAACCAAATAGAAAAAGAGTGAATGCAACATTTTCTAATGAAAAGAATAGGAGATAGAGCTATGGGTCTGATTATAAGAATATGCCACCAAATATAAGCATATATGCCACTTTTAACATTTTTCTTTGAACTTTATAACGACATTTAATCATATATGATTTAATAATTTTTTAACCATCATTCATTTATTTTATTTGAAGCTTCAATGTAAACTTGACTAATTAATTTAGAAATCACAATATCATCTGTAGAATAAAGTCACACAATGTATAATTACTTAGGAGTGAAACAAGTTAATAGAATGAGAATTTTAGATCTTAACATTGTAGAGTCATTATATGCATATGTTACAATCTAAGAGGAATGATAGAAGAAGAGTTTTAAAATCAAATTAGACTAGTTTAGGAGAAACT
>JANIJH010000007.1:45222269-45239452 GCA_024520975.1 Erythroxylum areolatum
TAATATATGCACCAATTTACACTAAAATACATTTGTTCAAGTAGTAATATTCACATTAAAATTTGCATCTCTTTAAGCACTTGAACGTGCTTCAAATACACAAATTTTAGCTTAAGAAGAAGATCAATTATACACGAAATAGAAAAGTAGAAGATAAGCACAACTATGACAAGTTTTAGGTTCTTATATTCATATTCACCAAATTCTATCTTTTTCATCGTCTTTGTTATTATTGTTGTCTCTATATTCTTCTTCAATACATCAAAAGTGAGTGTTGAAGCGAAATCACTCATTATAGGATCCAATCGTTAGAAAAAAATAACATCCTTTTCCCTATATACCGCAAAATAATGTTAAATCAAGCAATTATTAATAAAAAAACACATTAAAAGTGAACTTATCCTTCACTGCATTCGTCCAACGAATCTCTTTCATAAGTTAATCATCATCATAAAAGTTCTAATAATAACTTTCAAGCAACAGTCACACAAATGATAAAAATCAAACATTTTAGTGTAACTTCCACAATTCATTTATGTGAATCGTGATTTTCAACACAACTTCTATTTTGAATGAAAATACAACACACGAAAAACAAATTTGATCGAGTTATATTAAACTCTAGATACAAATTATTTAAAATGGTTTGCCTCCATTAAAAAAATTATGGAGTTATTTACATAACAGCAAAGTAAAACAATGAAAACATCCACCGACGTGCTCACTGGGCACAAGGGTGTGGCTGACTCGGAGTATGTTAAGTTCGATAGGACGGAATGGATCATGTGCCATGTGAGTCATGCCTAGGTTGCAACGTGTCTTTAGTATTGGAAGCGAGTGCAACGTTCAAGACTAACTCGCTTTATTTATATAATATTATGAACTTGGATAAAAATTCTTTTAAAATTTTAAAACTCAATTGTAAAATAATATATATATATATTTATATTAGGATTAAAAATGTCGTTATTGTAAGATGTAAAAACAGCATAACCATATGTACCATTGTTGTTGATAGATGGCATCTGATACATATGAGGGAGTTCCAGAGAACCAAATGAAACCAAAAACAACTTTCAAAATATGGAGATATATCGAGAATAGAGACAAGATTTTTGTTGGTTCCTTTATGTTAAAATTTGAGTGTGATTCTCCACTATATCTTTGGGGAATTAATCTATAAATTGAGATTGAGACTCAAGAAAAGTTCCTTTCTGCATATAAAAATCTGTACTTTACCAAACTTTGCCTTTATTCCCTCGATATTTTTGGACCTTCCTCTTTAGAATCATGGGGCTTATTGACATTTTATTTATCAAATGTTAATTTGTAGAAGATCATGTAAGCATTACATATCTTAGTTGCTAAATAACAGCATTTGACTCTACCTAGAAATTATGATTCTTCTTCTTCTTCTTCCATTTCGTAATAGAAATAACATGAAAAATATACTGTAACACGAACAAAGGATTATAGGAGGCTGAATTATGCTGAACACACTACATGCGTGATTTGATGATATTTGTAATATAGTTAAAATCAAATTATATTTTTCCACATGATCTATCCAATCTAAACTTCTTAATTTCCTCGCTCTTCTTAGTTCTGCACCTGCCAACAATTAGTTTTCAGTTGTGAATTGTGACGATGTCTTGTAAAATAGCCTCTCTTAAGCTCTTCCGATCCTAGGCCCATTATTAGTTTAGAATAGAACTCCAACTTGCAATTAAGAGATTAACAAACAGAGGGCCATATACAATAGGCCTGTTTTCGACTTGAAAGAGAAAAGAACAAGCGCTGATCTACGCACGGTCAATAATGGGATGGAGAGAACCGACTGGAAAGGTTTATGACTAAACAGTATAGTTTGACCTTTTGCTAAAAAAAATTTTAATTTTAAAAAATTATCACTTATTTATGGTTTTGTAACTTTTGTTTAACTATCATACAACCATATTGCATTACTTTTTACTTATTTTTATTATCTAAAATAACATTATTTTAGAGTTATGTAAAATAATATTATTTTCAATATAAAAATAAAAAAGTAAAACAATGATCTAGTTAAATAATCATTTTTCTCTGTTCTATAATTCATAATTAGATATAAAATTACAAAATGCGGCATGCTCGATTGTGTTTTTACATGCAAGCTTACTTAATTAATGTAATTAAGAGTTTGATGATTTTCAAATAATCTACTTCGTTAGTAAATCAAAGACAACTTATTTATACTCCTACCGGAAGGATTAATAAAGAAATGCTCTCCTTATCAATCATGATTTAGTTATTTTACCAATAAGGATGTCAAAAAAGGGCCTAATTTTGGCCTGGTTGATCGGGTCACGAGCCGAGGTCGGGTCAGGCTAATCGTCACTTTAAAAGCGATGTTGTTTTGAAAGTTTTTTTTAAATATAATGGGCCGGGTTGGCCCAGCTTGTCAATGGCTTGTCGGGCCACGCGTCAGTCAGCCCATGATTGGGCCGAGCCACGGGCCGACCCATCCTAGCCTGTCAGGCTACGAGTTGGGCCAAGAGCAGCCCAACCCATTGACATCTCTATTTACCAAATGGAAATGAAAGTTGAAAAATCATCTCTTTGTTTTTCCTTTAATTTACAGGAATTTTATTACTAGTAAAGTTCCCTCTCTACTCCTATATAAGAAATCAATCCTCCAAATCTATTGATCAGGATGGTGGTCGAGTATTAATGCATTCTTGTTTTATTCTAATGGTAACACATATAAAATCATTGATTAATTTTAAATGTGATTCCATTTTAATACTCATTTATATTCAATTGCATTGCTCTTCATGTAAAAAGAGTAACAGTAGCAGTAGCAGTAGCAGCAACAAGAAGTAGTAATGGCCAGGTTTGTAATTTATAATTATCATTCTATTAATTAGTGTAGCATTTGTTAGTTAATTATAGAATTAGTTAGAGGACATGTGATCAACTTGTAAAGCAAGTCATGAATGGTATTGTATAAATAGAAGCAATTAAGCTTCTGGAAATACAAGTTGGCATATTCACGCAAATCTTTCTTTCCTCCTTTTGTAATTTTGATAACTGGCAAATTATGTAATGGTATCAGAGCTTAGATCCAAGATTTGAATGCCCCCTCAACCTCTGTTGATGAAATTAAACTTCAAAAAATTTATCTTGAAGGTTCTCACTTTCGATTGAATTTGATTCTTGTTGCTTAATTCAACTCCTTCATGTCATTTTGCATCATTGTTATGTGATTTTTGCTTCAGAATTCAATGGTCAATCAAAAAGAAGCTCGTCAAACTCAACCTCTAGCAATCAATACAACAGAGAACCCATCCTCACCATTTTTTTTTGGACCATTCAGAGAAACACAGCTCAATTCTTGTGTCTCCGGAGCTAACCACCACAAAATACATCATATGAAGTAGATCCTTTTTGCTCATAGTTTCTATTGGAAACAAACAAGGATTCTTGGATGGATTTATACTAAAGCCAGCTCAGAATAGTCCCTTATATCCTGCTTGGTGTCGTTGCAACAATTTGTTGGTGGCCTGGTTGCTTAGATCAATATCACCTTCGATAGCTTTAACTATATTCTACATTGACATTACAAGCCAGAATTGGGAGAGGCTGAGCAAGCGATTTTCTCAGCTTGATGATAGCAAAATTTGTCAACTCCAACAGCAGTTGTGGAGTATCACTTAAGTTATTGATATAATCGATCATTATTTCACTGAGCTTAATGCAGTATGGGAAGAATTGAGAAATTGTCACTATGAAGCCTTTTTCAAGTCATGATGATGTGTATAATATACTAATTACCAAAGAAAATCAAAGAAACCAAATTGTGCTGAATCTTGGAAGTATATCAACAATGGCAGTCAAAAGAGGAAAGGATACTTGTTCTCATTATGGGAAGCCTAGACACACAAGGGAGAAGTGTTTAAGGCTAATTGGATTTCCTCCAAACTTCAAATTTATCAAGGGAAGAAATTCCACTTCCTCAGCCAATTTAGTTTCTACAGTCGAAAATTTTGATGTGAATATGATTGATATAAATTGTGCTTAGGTCAATGATGCTTCTCTAGTTATCAATGTGGGTACTACAAATGCAGGTTTCTCTCAACTCAGTGAGTAGGTTCAGAAGCTAATAACCTTGCTTAGTGATTATCCTGCCATTACTGCTCCTCAGTCCAGTCCTAACATCACTTACAGTAATCTTGTAGGTAAATTCACTTTCTTATTCAATCCTAAAAACTCACACAAACTTACCACACTATTAGCCACAAAATTCATCAATCCCGTTTGGATTGTGGATATAGGAGCCACATATCACATCATTTGTTCCACACATTTATTCCAAACTTTCAAACCAGTTCAAAACCACTTTTTTCAACTTCCTAATGGGTCTCAACTTTAAGTCACACACATTGGTATAGTACAATTCCTTCCCTCCTTGATTGTAAATAATGTGTTGTATGTAACTAGATTTACTTTTAATCTCCTTTCTATCATTATAATTACTAGACATCATATTCTTAGTTTCATTTTTCTCTCTATTCTCTGCTACATTCAAGTCCTATCCCTATTGATGACCATTAGACTGGCTAGGCAAAGCAAGGAATGTATTTCTTAAAGTAAGGCACTCATCTTGATTCTTTGAATTTTTTGCTCATGCTCTAGTTCTAAAGTCTGCCATTCTTGCAACCTTATCTATATCAAGCTTTGCAAAATCCCATGACCTATGGCATTATAGATTAGGTTATCCTTTTGATAATATAATGTCCTTTTTACAATCATTCATTGTTGGACATCCCACCCTTGAGAGTCACGACCCCGACGTCCTAAGTGACATCTGGACATGTGCCCCGCAAGCGTGGCGTGCCCCTACCAGGAAGACTTACTTTTACTATTTCCAAACAGATGTTGACCTTAATCATTTTGCACAGCTTTGGGACAATTAGCATAACTGTCATTAGGATTATCGGGTTAAGATCCTCTTAGGACGATTTCAAAGAAGGCTTGGAGATCTAGAACTTTGAGGAAGACCCTGAGGTCGGATTCTATTCTCTGTAGAGGGTCGGAAATGGAACAGAAGATAGGGGGAGGTGAAAGATAGAAGAAGCAAAAGACAGAAGAAGCAAAAGATAGAGGAAGCGAAAGGCAGAAGAAGCAAAACACAGAAGATGCAAAAGACATAAGAAGCAAAAGACATAAGAAGCGAAAAGGTAGAAGAACGAAAATATAGAAGAAGCGAAAAGGAAGACGATACAAAACACAAAAGAAGATGACGTGATCACAAGGAAAACACAGAAGGAGATGACATCATTAAAGAAGAAGAAAAAAGGCAGAAGAAGCAAAACACATATGATACAAAACACAGAAGAAGCGAAAAGGCAGAAGAGGCAAACCACAGAAGATGCAAAAGACAGAAGAGACAAAAGACAGAAGAAGCAAAAGACAGAAGAAGTGAAAAGGTAGAAGAAGCGAAACACAAAAGAAACAAAAGACAGAAGAAGCAAAAAGGAAGAAGAAGCAAAACACAGACGAAGCAAAAGACAGAAGAAGCGAAAAGGCAGAAGAAGTAAAACACAGAAGATGCAAAAGACAGAAGAAGCAAAAGACAAAAGAAGCGAAAAGGCAGAAGAAGCAAAACACAGAAAATGTAAAAGACAAAAGAAGCAAAAGATAGAATAAGCGAAAAGGTAGAAGAAGCAAAAGACAGAAGAAGTAAAACACAGAAGAAGCGAAAAGGCAGAAGAAGCGAAAGACAGAAGAAGCAAAAAGGTAGACGGTACAAAACACAGAAGAAGATGATGTCATTACAAGGAAAACATAGAAGGAGATGACGTCATCACAGAAGAAGCGAAAATGCAGAAGAAGCAAAGCATAGACGATACAAAACACAGAAGAAGATGGCGTCATCACAAGGAAAACACAAAAGGAGATGACATCATCACAGAAGAAACAAAAAGACAGAAGAAGTAAAACACAAACGATACAAAACACAGAAAAAAAAAGATGACGTCATCATAAGGAAAACACAGAAGGAGATGGCATCATCATAGAAGAAGCAAGAAGGCAGAAGATACAACTCCTCTCTTGCACCTCTTCCCTTAAGGACCCTAACTTTCAGCTCAGACGTCCAAAATTTTCACGTTAACTACCATTGGAAAGATGACAGAAAGATTTACAACTTACTATAAGACACATTTGCCTAAATCAGCTTAGGTTAACCCAGATTTTTCCCTGAAATCAGAAAGTGAAGTTTCCTTTATGAAACTTGAAAATTTTCAATGTATAAACTTGAGAGAGTCATGAGTAAATATGCAAACATATTCCATTTGCTTCAAAAGATAAAAAGTTTTACAAAGCTTTAGTGGGCATTTCAAGCTACAAATACATTAATACATTGAAATCCCAAAATACAAAAGATACATGATTTGCTCAAAATGCAACTAAAGCCTTGCTTTACAAACTTGTTTCAAAATATAAAATAATCAAAACTAGGAGTGCTGCCTTGCCCTTTTGACTTACTCGATATCCTGCTCGTTATTTGAATGTGTTGGAGGAGATTGGGAGGTGAGCTTAAAGCCCGTCGGTAACAATCTTATAATCTGTAACAAGCAAAAATCATTGAAATAATCATCTTCGTTGCAAAAACTCACATTAATGCATAGCAAGGATACATCACTACTGCCAACATATCATGAACACACAAGACACATCAAATTGGTTCGGGTGATGCAAAAAAGAACGTACTATGCATTTCCACATAACGGTCTTGCATAGCCGTGAACTTATGGGAGCCCATGAGGGAGCTTCATGTTACTAGAGGGCAAGCGAGAGAAGCCTTTAGACAAGTGCACTTGACATACTTAAGGGATCACCACGAACCTACATAACATGTAATTCCATGACTTGTAAACTTGTTGCCCAAAATGGCACAAGATCAAAAACTTGGCTGTTCATAACATGATATCTTTTCCAAATCATTTCATTTTTTATTTACAAAATTTATGTACAGAATATGCAACATTTTCTCAAAGCATTTAAAGAACAATTAAATGCACATTTGGAAGTAGTTGAAAACATTTATTTCACTTTTCCTGAAAGAAGACATTATGGCTTATTAGTCAATTATAAAAATGTAACCCACCTTGAATTTCTTGTTCATAATTTTCTCAAGTGTGCCTCTCCTCTTGCTCCTCTTTTCCTTCTTAATTCCCTTTTTAACATAAATAAAATCCCTAAATCAATAGAGATTTTCATATGAGAACCCAAAGAAGCTAATGTATAAATTGATCCTAGAACTCTTAAACCCATGCATTTTCTAAGCTGTTGAAACCAAAACCCTTTCCAAAAATCCGAAATCTTAAAATGCTCTTACCTCAAATCTTCTCCAAATAAAGAAATGCTTAGTTCAAAAGAAGGCTCTTATCTTCCTCTATATTTTTCCCTTCTCGATCACTCTCAAAATCACCCTTGAAGGTTGAGAAAAATCAAGACCTAGCTCAAAATTCTTTTCTCTCTCTATACCCACGACACTCTCTCTACCTTCTTTCTTATTTTTGTGCTTTCTCTTTTCTGTTTCTCCTCACCACATTTTTGGCTTCTGAAATGCAAGCCAATAAATTCCTCTTCCCATTTTGCCCCTCCTTCAAAGCCTTAAAACTTTCCCACTTAAGTGATATCCCCAAAATACCCCCTTATGCAACTTATCACTTTAACTTTAATCCAATTCACCTATGTAACATAATCTCGTTAACATTAGCATGCTACTTAAATCCAACGTACACTAATCTAGCAAGATCCCAAAATTAATGTAATCATGCTCATTTATCAAGAAAAAAATTTAAGGGCCAACAATTCGTCCCCTCTTAAATGAATTTCTTCCTCGAAATTCATACATAAGTCACTGAAGAGTTGTGGATACTTTTACTTCATGGTTTCCAAAGACTCCATATGGCCTCTTCCACAGAATGGTTTCTCCACAAGACCTTGACTAGTTGAACTGTCTTGTTCCTGAGTACCTTCTCCTTAGTGTCCAAAATCTCCACTAGAATCTCCTCATAACTCAGATCATCTCTCAACTGAACCTTAGTAGTCTAAATCATGTGGGAGGGATCCGACCTATACCTTCTCAGCATGGATACATGAAAAACATCATGTATCTGTAATAATTCTGGTGGCAGCGCCAACTTGTAGATAAGCGGTCCAACCCTCTCAAGAATTTCATAAGAACCCAGATATCTCGGACTCAACTTGCTCTTCTTGCTAAACCTCATGACTCTTTTCCAAGGAGACGTCTTAAGAAATACTTTCTCACATACTTCATACTCCATCTCCTTCTGATGTGCATCAGTATAACTTTTCATTCTATCCTAAGATGCTTTAAGCCTTTGCTTAACTAACTTGACCTTGTCTACTGTCATCTGGAGCAACTCTAGTCCTATCAGCTTCCTTTCTCCTTCTTCATCCCAACATATCAAAGTTCTACATCTCCTTCCATACAGTGCTTCATAAGGAGCCATATGAATGTTTGAGTGGTACGAATTATTATAAGCAAATTTGTCTAATGACAAATGTTTGTCCCAAGCTTCTTTGAAATCCATAACACATGCCCTAAGCATTCCCTCAAGGGTCCGAATGGTCCTCTCAGATTGACCATCCGTCTGGGGATGAAAAGCCGTACTAAAAATTAACTTAGTTCCCAAAGCCTCTCGTAAACTTTCCCAGAATCTGGAAGTAAATCGAAGATTCCTGTCAGAAACTATAGAATTTGGAACCCCATGCAATCTCACTATCTCATCAATATACTTCTTTGCCAGAACATACAAAGAATTTGTTTGTTTAACTACCAAAAAATGGGCTGACTTCATCAATCGATCAATAATAACCCAGATGACATCATGCTTCCTACTGGTCTTGGGCAAACCCATCAGAAAATATATAGTTATCCTTTGCCACTTCCATTCAGGAATGGACAATGGCCTTAACTTGCCTGAAGGTGCCTGGTGTTCAGCCTAGACTTGCTAACACACTAGACACTTACTTACATATTCTGCTATATCTCTCTTCATGCCTTTCCACCAGAAATGCTCTTTTAGATCTCTATATATCCTGGTGCTACCTGGGTGCATAGCATAAGGCACATTGTGTGCTTCATCTATTATTTTATCCTTCACCTTCTTGATATCTGGAATACAAAGTTTATTTCCTACAACCATAAGTCCATCTTCCCTCACTACCACTTTAAGTCCATCTTCTTGAGTTGCCATTCTGAATTTCTTCTCGAAGTTTACTCAATTCTGCATCCTGTTCTTGTAACTCCTTAACTTTCTCCTTGAGTATTGGTCTCACTCTGAAAGTATCAATAATACATTTAGGTTTCTCCTGTTTGAAATTTATCCTAAGTTTAGCCATCTTCTCCAATAGTGGTAGGTAAACTATTTGAACATAAGCTATAAAGGATTTCCTACTCAAGGCATCCGCTACCACATTTGCCTTTCCTGGATGGTACTCAATTAACAGGTCGTAATCCTTGAGAAACTCTAACCACCTTCTTTGTCTCAAATTTAATTCCTTTTGGCTCAACAAATACTTAAGACTTTTATGATCGGTGAAAATCCTCGTTTGAACCATATAGCTAATGTCTCAAAATCTTCAGGGCAAAAACTATTGTTGCTAATTCCAGATCGTGGGTCAGGTAATTCAGTTCATAAGGTTTTAGCTGTCACGAGGCATAAGCTATTACCTTATCTTCTTGCATCAACAAACAACCAAAAACCTTTCTCGAAGCATCACTATATGCTATATAACCCTTATCTCCTACAGGCAAAATCAAAATTGGAGCACTTGTTAATCTACATTTGAGCTCCTTATAACTTTTTTGGCATTCCTCACTCCAAATAAACTTCTGATTCTTCCTCAATAACTTCGTCATCAAAGCAGCTATCATAGATAACCCCTCAACGAATCTCCTATAATATCCTGCCAGACCCAGAACGCTCCTCACCTCTGTCATTGTCTTGGGTGCATGCCAATTTAGCACTGCTTCAACTTTGGATCGACCTATATCCCATCTTTCGAAATCACATGCTCGAGGAATTTCACTTCATGAAGCCAAAACTCACATTTGCTGAGTTTGGCATAGAGCTCTGTCTCCCTCAATGTCTGTAACACAATCCTAAGATGCTCCTCATATTCCCCTTCATTCTTGGAATACACCAGAATATCATCAATAAACACTATGACAAACTGATCCAGATACTCCTTAAAGACCCTATTCATAAGATCCATAAAAGCAGCTGGAACATTGGTCAGTTCGAATGGCATGACTAGGAACTTGTAATGCCCATATCGGGTCCTAAAGGCTGTCTTGCTTACATCAGACTCCTTGATTCTGAGTTGATGATAGCCTGACCTGAGATCAATCTTAGAAAAGACCCTTGCTCCCTGCAGCTGGTCAAATAGATCATCAATTCAGGGCAGAGGGTACTTATTTTTTATGGTCACCTTGTTGAGTCTTCGGTAATCTATACACATCCGCCATGTTCCATCCTTCTTCTTAACAAACAAAACTAGCGCTCCTCAAGGTGATGAACTCAGTCTTATGTACCCCTTCCCTAGCAGATCCTCCAACTGTTCCTTAAGTTTCTTCAGCTCAACTGGAGCCATTCTATAAAGTGGTATAGAGATGGGTGCGGTTTCAGGAATCAAGTCGATGGCAAACTCGATTTCCTTCATCGGTGGCAAACTAGGTAAATCTTCTGAAAACACGTCTAGAAATTCCCTCACAATTGGAAGGTCCTCTAACCTCCCTTCATTCACATCAGTGTCCACAACATATGCTAAAAAGGCTTCACACCCCTTTCCTATCATTTTGTTAGACAACAAGGCCAAAATAATCCTTGGTGATGGTGTTTTCCTGTCCCCTATGAAAATCACCTTCTCACCATTGCCCAGGTCAAATTCCACCTCCTTAAGGCTACAATCTAACTTTGCACGATGCTTCTCCATGGCATCCATTCCTAGTATGAAATCTAGCCCTTTTAGATTTAGAGGTAGTAAGTCCACTACCAACTGAGCACCCTCGATGAAGAGCCTACAATTCCTATAAACTTGACTTATAATCACATTCTTCCCTAGAGGAGTACTAACAATTAAAGAACTATCCCAAGGCCTCAGATCAACATCATGTAATGTCATGCTTGTAGAAACAAATGAATGCGTGGAGTCAGAATCAATCAAAACATATACTTCAGAATTAAATAACCGAGTCATACCCGTTATAACTTCAGGTGCAGCTGTAGCTTGCTCTCTAGTCATGGCAAATACTCTAGCCTGTGTCTGACCCCTTGGCCTCCCTGGAGGGACAGTCTTCTTTGTAGCTCCAGAATGGCCCACCTCTATGACTGGTCTGGTTCCCACTGTTTCTGCTCTCTTTGGGGCTTGCAACTGGGACCCCGCTTGACTTGTTAGTTGGGGACAGTCTTTGATCAAGTATCCCTTCTCTCTGCATCGGAAACATGCTCTAAGTAACTTGAAACACTCTCCTATATGGAGCTTCTCACAATGCTCACATTGGGGGTTCATGTTCTTGCTCTTCTCCACCCTGCTATTATCTCCCGTAGTAGAGGCTTGCACAGAAACTGCCCTTGATTGCTTATGCCTAGTAGGGGCACTGCTCCCCACCTCACTCTATGTGTGGAAACTCTTCCTACCCCTCTCAGGCATTTGAGTACTCACCCCTTTCTTAGAAAACTGTTCCCTGTTCTTCCTATTCCTGCTTATTTCACTTATGATATTCTCCAGTTTCTCAGCCTCGAGTGTGGCATCTACCAGTTGTTGGTAGTCACAAAAATTATGGATCAGAATTTTCTCCTTGATCCCCAGATGAATACCTCCCTCAAACTTGCGACAATTATCCTCCTCATTAGCAACAATATTGGCAGCATACCGGGACAGCTGGGTAAACTTCAGCTTATATTCACTCACACTCATATCCCTCTGTGTGAGATTTAAAAACTCTCTGGCCTTCTCCTAGATATAGACTTTCGAGAAGTATTTCCTCCTGAAGGCTTCCAAAAAGTCTCTCCAAGATAACACTGGAGGCATATCCTCACTGTGGGGTACTGATTCCCACTAATGAAGTGCATCTCCCTGTAGCAAGCTCACTAACTTGTAGCACCCTGCTCCCGTAAGGCCCAAACTCGACATCGATGGTGATATCTGAGTCCGTGCCCTGCGAGGGTGGCGTGCTAAAGTACTTAACACATTCAGAAATAGGTATAGACTTTTTTTGAAATCACAAACACAATATGGGAAAATCAGTAATCAAATTGGGCCCATTTCATTTATAAACATTTTTAGTCCATAATACGATCAATAAAATTTCAATAGCCAATTGGGCCCTTTCACAAATACAAAACACTTGAGTCATTTCAAAAAACAAACTTATACAAAATTCGCGGAAGATACACTTCAATGCAAAATGAGAAAAATAGAAATGCAGACGCGAACTAATCCCTACCCCTATCTTTCACTGAATGCTGCAAGCATACTCCCGTTCGCCTAACGGAGTATTCTTCTGATCCTGAAAAATAATTGCAAATTTTGGGTAAGTTTTGCGGACTCAATGAGAGACCATCATCGATGGCTCACCCAAATCACCTAACACATAATTCACATTTTGCACATTTCACATTTCACATTCACACACATTTCACAATACCCTTTGTATTCATTTCACTTAAACATTCATACCATGCATATGCCATTTGTGTGAGACTCACTTTCGTTCTTATTGTTGTGATTGAGTGCCTGTTACTCACATATATAGAATACTGGTCGTAGGCTCAGTCAGAATAGAATACTGGCCCATAGGGCTCAGTCAGAACAGAATCACAGAGCATAGTTCTACGTGGAAGCGCTTCATATAGGCAACACAAGTTATAATGCCTTTATATTTCTTGCATTCATGAAATAGAATGCATCACTTATATTGCATGCTCTTATTCAGTCACAATCACTTATCATCGGACCGTAGTCCGGCATTCAACATATAGTTGAGAATTCACACTTAACTTGCATGCAATATCACATTCAGAGTTCATTTAACAAACACTTTAGTGAACTTAGTTCATCTTATTCACATACAAATAGCACTTCAATATCCAAATCACAATCACAATCATCGGGCCTCCTGTCCGGAACCCAACATAATCAAACACATTCAGAATTCACTTAATATTGAAAAGGCAAATAGAACAAACAATAGAATGAGACCATCTAGGTCTATTCATGGTACGCTCCAAATTGGCATTTGCTTTCAAATTCTAGGAATGCCTGAATGCGGACATTTGACCTGCATAACCCATTTATGCAATACACAATTCACACCCGTTACAAAACTCATTTATGCACAAATAGCTATATGGACTATGTTAAATGCATGCTCAATGACAATCCTGGGTACTTTAACAAACTTCATATCTTAAGCACATTCTTATTTCATAACTTAATTACTCATCAGTTCTTTGAACTAAAACCTCAATCCTTTGATACTTTGATATTAATAACTCATTCACTATTTTGCCAATATAATCCCATATGTGACTAGTTAAGAGGAAAACATAGTATGTAACTATGTATATATATCACTATCAACTTTCTGTTTGAAGTTTAATATTTCCTCTAACTTTCACTTTAATCGTTCTTTCACACCATTACTCACTTTCATTGATCTTTCAACCCCAAAACTGATTTAACACTACCCCATAATATTTCTGTCATCAA
The DNA here is from genome assembly GCA_024520975.1 of Erythroxylum areolatum. NCBI lineage: Eukaryota > Viridiplantae > Streptophyta > Magnoliopsida > Malpighiales > Erythroxylaceae > Erythroxylum > Erythroxylum areolatum. The sequence goes on from JANIJH010000007.1 coordinate 45,236,061, forward strand.
ATCCAAAGAAAATCACCATGTGTGGCACACTAAATCTCCTTACTCGTTTTCCAGAAAATAAGAATATCACTACTTTTAACCCTTATCAATGAACAAACGATGCATACTTCATTTCATGCAAAACTACGTAATCATAATAGGCTTATTTGTTTGAAACTCCAACCTGTAACCATCACAAAGCCCTAACATTTTCAAATCACGTGAACCCTAGTTTCTCATGCAGCCCATGTACCCCATCTTGAAGGTTGGCAGGGGGTTCAGTCTTTTCTTAGAATAGAATAAGGAAATATCAGAGTGGAAGTGATGGCAGCATAGAAAAGCAAGGTTTAACTTATGGGAATATTTGATGAAAAGCTCTGGGTTGGAGGAGCTCTAGAGAAAGAAGGTTTGAGAGAAAGAAATGAAGGCCAGTACTGTGACTTCTCCTCTAAGGTTATTTAAAACTCTACTTTAACTAGGACACCTGTCCAATTCTTAGCCACTTGTCCATTTCTAGATCTTTCCATTGACATCAAAATCACTTAATTTGGTTCAGTACTTTGGAATATGTTCCTCAAATATCTTCGGATTGTCATATTCCAAAACAGTGTAATATGCCCAACTTCCGTTAGGACTTAAATATCTTATAAACTGAATCATAATTATACTCATTGAGACAATTGTAGGTCTATCTTTAGTCCACTCCAAAACAACAATCATCTCATTTGGAATCTTACAGGTTGAGATACACTCAAATTACTGAAGTGTTGCTCAATGGAATAACCCCAGCTCATAAAAATTGAGAGCACACTCATTGTACCCATTTCAAGTTTTTCACTTAATCTTTCTTAATTCATTTCAGATGGCTAAGATTTTTAAGTGAAGATGTAGGGTAATGTCTTACGAGTCCAATGGTTCAACAATCAATTCATTTGGATGCCTAGAGAAGAAATTCTGGTTAGAAGAAAAAGACAAAAGATAGAAAAACACAGAAGATAGCAAAAGACAAAAGGTAAGGACAAGTTACTATAACTTTCCCTACAGATATCGGATTAAGATGTTCTTTAAATAGTTCAAAAGAGGACTTCGAGATCTACAACTTTCATGTAGACCTCAAAGACAAATTCTATCTTCTGAGGGGTCAAAATAGAACAGAAGATATCAGGTGAACAGTAACTCAGAAGAAACAAAAGGCAGAAGGAGCGAAAGGCAAACGAATCAAATCACAGACGATACAAAAGATAGGAGAAGTGTATCGTCAAATCACAAAAGATATACAAAATACAGATGATACAAAAGACAGAAGAAGTGTATCGTCAAAACATAGAAGATATCAAAACACAGACGATACCAAAGACAGAAGAAGTGTATCGTCAAAACACAGAAGATATCAAAACACAGCCAATACAAAAGACAGAAGAAGTGTACCATCAAAACACAGAAGATATCAAAACACAGACGATACAAAAGACAGAAGAAGTGTATTGCCAAAACACAGAAGATATCAAAACACAGACGATACAAAAGACAGAAGAAGTGTAGCGTCAAAACACAGAAGATATCAAAACACAGACGATACAAAAGACATAAGAAGTGTATCATCAAAACACAGAAGATATCAAAATATAGACGATACAAAAGACAGAAGAAGTGTATCGTCAAAACACAAAAGATATCAAAACACAGACGATACAAAAGACAGAAGAAGTGTATCGTCAAAATACAGAAGATATACAAAACACAGACGATACAAAAGATAGAAGAAGTGTATCTGTCAAAACACAAAAGATATCAAAACACAGACGATACAAAAGACAGAAGAAGTGTATCGTCAAAAAATAGAAGATATCAAAACACAGACGATACAAAAACCATTTTAATTGTCTCATGCATACCAAAACCACTTTATACCATTGCCACATATTTTATCTTAATCTCTGATGTAAAATTTCATTATATGCTGCTTAATCTTCAAATCCAAATGACATATTTCACATTGAGGCTAGAGTTTGCACACTTTATCATTCATACGGTTTTCACACTTTTTCCTCAAATGTTCAAAAGTATTTTTCTTAATTGTTCGAATACATTCAAGATCTCATCTATGACCTTCATTACTTATTGATAGATCTCACTTGGGTTACTTAGGTTCCCAGCTTCATGAAAATGTTGGGGTATTGATAACTCCAACAGATATAATCCCAAGTTTCCTTGTACCTAAAATTTAATTCCTACAATTCCTTTAGTGACTAATTCCTCAATGGAGGTAATATTATCTTATGTCATTTTCAGTTTTTCATTTGACTTATTTTCTCTAATGATTTTCTCTTTTCATTCGATTTCCTTTAATTCACATTAACTTATTTAAATGCCTATTCATTCGTACTTGTTCCTTCACATATTTCAATTCATTTGAATACTGCACATTGTGCGTTGGTAACACATTCCTCATATTTAATTTGATCTCCTAAACATATATCCACATAATATAATGAAACCTAAGTGCTCTTCACATTAGCAGTAGTGTCACCTCCAATTGAATAATCCAATCACATAATTGGATACTTTACATCAAACCAAAATGCATACACTTTCGGTTGCACACTTCACTTCTTAGGCCTGAATCTCCACTTGGGATATGAATTATTATTCAGCTTTGAGTTTTTATCTACTCCTTTCTAATTGTTCCCTCATTGCTCATTCTTAATTTGAATAATTGGTTTACTAAAACCATCTTAATGAAATTCTTCTTTAGAAGAAGATTTCTTGATACTATCCTCGGTATTGCTCATGCAAATACTATCCTCGGTACTGCTCATGCAATCCTTATCAATCATCTATTTTCCTTAATTACTTATCAATCATTCTTAGTACCTCAAGAAGATCAATTTCAACCTTTCAATAATATCTCAATACGACCAATTTATGTCACAACTTATGTGAGGAGAGCATCCTTTATAACAAGGCTAAGTAGGGCATCAAGCACTTCATCTACTCTAATTCCTTGGTATATATATATCCTCATGATCATTCCACCATTTTCCATAAATGTCTTTTAAGACAACTTACCAATTAATAGCTTTCATTCGAGATACTGTAATCTCATTTGATTCAGGGCAATAATTTTTCCATTTGTATCTATCCTCGATTGTGGGGACTGTGCCACAATTGTGTGCTTCTTCTCTTTCACAAAATTCATTACTCATAGCATCATCATTAACAACCTCAATTTATCATTTATTGATCACAATTAGCACTTTCATGAATTGCTCTAGTTCATTATAAACTTTGAACTATGGGCACTATACCTAGCGCTACCTAATAAGTCTTAGATGACTTCCTATATTATCCCACATATATCACACATATGTGCCCAATATTCTCACTTGTCATAATAATCCCATTATCAAAAA
>JANIJH010000007.1:45248709-45261169 GCA_024520975.1 Erythroxylum areolatum
GCTAACGGGCTGTGGAGAGCGGAGATCGGGCTTGGGCTTGGCATGGCAATTAGGTAGGAGATTGATCTTTGAAGAATAGACCGATCGGCCCACGGCTCGTTTTGACTAGGTCCGGGCCCAACACGGCCGGCCCAACCAATAAGGATGAATGAACAATTGGCAGACTTGTTTACAAAGACCTTGCACCCTGCATAATTCAATATGCTACTCAATAAGATGACCTTGATTGGTAATCATGTTCATCTTGAGGAGGAGTGTAAAAGGAGTAATAGTAGCAGCAACAAGTAGTAATGGCAAGGCTTGTAGTTTAGATTAGCATTCTATTAATTGGTGTCACATTTGTTAGTTATAGAATTAGTTAGAGGACATGTGATCAACTTATAAAGCAAGTCATTAATGGTATTGTATAAATAGAAGCAATTAAGCTTACGGAAATACAAGTTGGCATATTCAAGCAAATCTTTCTTTCCTCCTTTTGTAATTTTGATAACCATCAAATTGTAAAATTTCCAATAGAGCATCTTCCCTTTTTCTGTTTGTTTGAAGGATCATTGTTCTAATTTTCTATCATGCTGTATTTCGGTCTAGTTGAACATCCAAGCAGCACTGCAATTACAGCAAGGCAGACGCTACAAATGGCTGATTTTTTTAAAACGAAAAATATTGGCAAAGGGAGAACAGAAGAGCGAGTGTTTCCATGTAAGAGTCATTCCGATTGTTTGCTGTATAAAACATGAAAACTCTGAAATACCAGATTCAGGCCCGCCAATCACCCTTCATTCTCATTTATGGGACCAGCAACTACATTGTCAACTTGCATCTGCAGCAATTTTTTTAATCTCTCAACGCCACTAGGAAAGTTTATATGTGGCTTTTTTGATCAACTTGCACGAATTTTCTTTGTTTTCAGGAGAAATCAACTTGATAATGATAGGTTTGAGTCATCGCGAATATTTGTTTATTTTTTACATGGTTTTCTGCAGTAGATCGTGTAATGCAATATTGAAGCACGCATTGCAGTCTTTATCTCATAGAAATGTGGAACTCGTAATAAGTTTTAACGAATCACTAGTTGCGCTTAGAAAGCCTGTTTCCTATCAGAATTAGAAGAGAAAATCAATAAATAATTTGTACGTAGTCCTCGAAAAACCTCAAAATTTTACTTGGGAGTAGCTTAAATATTTCTTGACATGTTATAGAATTGTAAATATTCATAATCCGGAGACGACATAAGATATTTTTCTAACAGTTTACTGATTGCTTCTGTAGAAGTTCTTTGTAAAATTGAAACCTATACGTGTATAGATTAGCTTTTATTGGGAGTTTCGTCAGTTAAACTATGAAATGAACAATAACTTGAATTAATTAAAGTCTTACTAAAACAAATCTTTTTGGTTCTGTCTTAGTCTTATTTTGTTTGCTTCAAAGAATGATAATGATTAATTATTTTTTAAGACAGAAAACATTTTTTACTTAAACTATTGTTCCCCTGCATAAAATATATGTTGTATTTAGCTAATGTAGCGTGTACCAAAGAAAACCAAGAGCAAGTGAGTGGCCTCAGTCACCTAGAAACTTTCCCATTCAATTTATTGGCGTGTAGTGTTCGGTTTTACTTGGATTTTTTTTTTCCTTTGGTACATTTAAAAATATGGTGTCATCTATAATATTAAAAAATGACCTAGCTTTTATCCGAAACTTTTGTTTTCATCCGATAAATTAACATCGGTCACTACAGAGAGAACAGAATTAATTAAGGTGAAGCTTTGAAGTCCTTCTCGTACATACACGTGCATTAGTTTCTCAACCCTTTCGGCTCTCTTTTAGTTACTGTTTTCCTGTCAACTTCGCCAACCTCCAACCTATATTCTAACTCAATAACCTAGCCAACCGACCGACCAGGCTACTTTACCAACTGCGTGCTTATTATATATATACATTACTACATTGATTCATAGATGACAATGATAAACCGTGGATTGGACCTATCAATACTTTTTACCTAGTGTATCATTGGCTTCCTTACTTATATATCTATTAACGTGTAAAACAATATTTGCACGGTCAACGCTAACTAGACCGCACGTAGCTTCAATAAATTAACCAAAACCCCAGTTGGTCGGTGCTAATTATGGGTTGAAGTTGACGGTTAAGAAAGCTCACCTCTCTCTCTCTCTCTCTCTTCCCATGCTCTTTCCTGCACCGACATTTTAGCAAGAGAGTGCGTGAGAGAGAAAAAGATCAGACATTTTAATATCTACACATAAAACCATGCAGAGGGATTATAATGTAGGCAATATAGTAATAGCATATGGTAAGAAGATCAAAATATATCTTTCTTGGAGTGTGAAAATATATTAGTGTAATAATTAAGGTCACTGCAGAGGAAGAAACCAGTAGGCGCCCCACAGGACTTGAAACAAGTTAAAGAAATGACAAGGGGTTCCTTGTGACTCCGTGCACAGTCCTTGCTGTCCATTGGAACAAGGTCATGTGCTCCAAGATGCACGCTGAACACTCTTCCTTTCCATTTTTGGTTTAAGTCATAGTTGATCAATCCATTGTTACTGTCATTTCCATATATTGCTTCTTCTGATTAACTTCTAACCTAGCTAATAATATTCATCTTGTTTATGATTTCTCTTAACTTAAAGAGTAACTATTCCATTCCGTTTGGTTTTGTCCAACGAGATACAACTTCCATCTCCTTAAGTTTAAACTCCTATACCACCCGTTACGCTCTCGACTTTCAAGCATATTTTTGGTTCATTATGTATAAGAAATTAATAGAAATTTTTTTCAAGTGTTAATATCGTTATAACTTATAGTGATAAGGGTTTTATTCATCATACTTGTTAGAAGAGCCTAAACTCATTGAATGATTAGGTGCTTGACCATAAACATATGGTAATTACCATAATCGTTATTAGTGTCAGTTATAGGCTATAGTGTAGTGGTACTTGTGCTCAATTTAGTTACAATTACTGTACAATAATTCATAACTATATACTTTCAGCGTTCATTGTGACAATACATAGGATCGATTCCTCCTGAAAGTTAAAGAGATAATCTATTTATCATCTCCTTAATTTATATGTGCGTAAACTAAACAAAAGAAGATTTATAGTCTAATAAGTAATCACCGTAACCTCTTTTAAATAGTAGCTAGTACGATCTTGCAATAAGTGTAACATGGCAACTCCCAGTAAGCAAACCTGGCACTAAGAAAGACAACAGGAAAATAGAAAAACATATTCTAATAAACTAACCTTTGATAATGTACGAGAGATCTCAAAAGAATCTTTCATGATTTTCAATAGGCGAGATGCGGCTCAGAGGGAAGTTTGATCAATTGATATTCTTTTATTTAAGAATTTCATTGATTGATTAATACTTCCCATTTCCATCCAAAGTACAATGACATATAGATATTATTGCTTGGTGACGACTCTGACCAGAGATCTTCAGCTCTTCAACCATTGGAGGCATTAGCAAGCATGTGATTAACAAGAAATCATAGGTTTAACTTTCTCTCTCATATAATTAAATCAGATAATTTGGTGTGTGCAATCATGCAAGACCACGTTATTATGCCAACTTGTTGCTTGTGTTTTATGTGTAAATTAAATTTGATTAGACTATAGTCTGAGATCTTAGAACACGGCGTTGCAGAGAAGGGGCATCCAAGGAATAGAATCTAACATCATGCAAGCGTAAATGTGTAATCATTCCTAATGTAGAATCGTCATATGGTCCATGAAAATCTTAATTGTTCTAGATAATCTTATATTAGGTATTTGATTTCAGATCATGTGAGATCAGATGCTGCAGTAAAGTACATCTGCAAAGCACAAGAGAAAAGATTTATTGGGAACAATCCTTGATAGGTTGAAGAAGATAGTATTCACATAATTATTTTCTAACAGCGAGAGATTTGACATCCTTAATTTACCTTTAAATTATGTAGAAGATTCAATTTAGTTAATTATTAAAATATTTTAATTTAAAGATATTTGTGAAATCACAAAAACTAGAATAAAAGGCTTCCAATTAAAATACAACACTTTAAAATTTTTCAAAAGGGATTGTAATGTTGGTGGAAGAAATACAGGAGGTAAAAGTAGATCAAGATATTGAATCTTTTTTGTAATCATAAAATTACACGTTTGAGCTCTTTATAAAAATTATAAAAAAAAAGGTTGTGTAAATTGATTTTTTTTTTACTTTTATAAAGCGGAGAGTCTTATATACTAAAATACGTACATATTATCAACCGTAAGATGATTAACCAATTTAATACCTAGAGTATTTCGTTTCTTTAATTGAGGAAATTAAGTACGAAAGATGAAGAAAACTTTTGATTACCAATTAACTCAAGTGCTTGAATTGAGTATGTTAAGCGAAACGAATGCGTTTTGCAAGTGACCAAATTATAAACATAGGTCAGTTAGGTGGAACATGAGATTCAAGTTTCACTTTTAACCGCCAATGACCTCAACACAAGCTTAATATGGCAATGGCATGCTAGTCAGAGTAAGATGAGAAAATAATAATATTATATTGTGGTTGGGAATTTAAAAAGAGAACCTTTGCCGCAGAACCGGGTCGGTGTAACGTTTGGACCCCCGAGATGCCACGTGTGGTAGTGTGCTCCTGGTTAGGGCTAGAACATGGTGTGTTAGCTTTCTGCTCCTTTTTGACCAGTCAAACTACAGTATTAGTTACCCAAGAAAAAACGGTATGGTGATAAATAATAAACTACAATATTAGCAACTTTTGGAAACCTACAGTATCTTGTTCTTCAATTACGGAATTTGAATTTCTTGAGAACTCATTTAAATAAATATTAATAGTAAACTAATAATATAGTATTATTCTATAAGTTAAAAATTATCGATTCATATTAATAAAAGGTAAAAGATGTGAACATGTCTTATAGTTTGATTTATTTTAAAGTAGTTTTATTATTAAAAATTCAATAAACATAAAGTTGATATTTAATATTGATATTTTGTTAAGTTATTTGTATATAAATTATTATATAATTAATTGTTAAAAATATAATAGATTTAGTATAATTTATCTTAATTTGATTTTTATAATAAATTATGTTAAGTAAGTTTTTAAATAAAATTGTAACAAAGTTCTTATATACTCCCTCCTATCCAAAATGAAAGTCGATTTAAGAGGATACATGCTTATTAAGAAAGTTAATAAAATGTTTGATATATTCTTATTAATTGTGCTATTCATGTGAGAGAAATTATATGTTGAACTGTCTTGAAAGTGTAATTTATGTAATCAAAATGTGAGAGAAATTAAAAGGTAATTTTGGAAGTAAAATTATAAACATACATAAAAAGTTACGAATGACTCTTATTTTAAATAATTAAAAATTTTTAAAATCACTTTTACTTTGAACAAAAAAAGAGTATGTTTTATCCCGCATAATTATTAATATCTTTCCGGTAAAAGAACATGGCATTGCGTGCAGGGTACTGACACACGCTTGCTGCCCCGCTCTTTTACTAATTGAGATCAAACTCACACTGAGCTACACAAACAAAGGCAGTATGGCGTAGCTCTACAAACTTGATTCTTATATTTTCTTTCTTGTATTTAAACACACCCCCTTGCCACTGCTTTCTCCCATGCATTTGCTTCTCCCACTCTCCAACGCCCACTTACTATAGTTCTTAGTATTAGTTCTACTCCTTCCCCTGTCTCTCTTTCTCCTTCATCTTTAAATCACCATCATCACTTTTCCCATACCTTGTCTCTTTTAGTCTTGACCCTTCCCTTTTTCTCCATATCTTTCTTGTTCTTTCTCAAGTTTTCTAATATTACCAGGCCACCTTCTTCACTAGTTTATTTTCGTATCTCGGTATCTTACTTGTACCCTCACAATTTCATCATCTTCTTCTTCTCCTTACCTCTGAGCTAGGAGCTTGCTATCTCCTTGTCCTTTTGACCTTTGTTTTTGTCATATATACATAGTGTAATACCAAGTTGTTGCACTTTTATCATTATATATACAAGATGTCTAGCAGAAGATCCAGATCAAGGCAACCAGGAAGCTCAAGAATCAGTGATGATCAGATCCTCGACCTTGTTACCAAGTTGCAGCAGCTTGTTCCTGAGATTCGCAGCAGGCGTTCAGACAAGGTACACCTTTTGTACTTCTTCTCACTACTGCTGGGCCTTTTAGGTCTTCAAGTTTTTTTTCCCCCCCTTTACTCAAGTTAGCATGCATCTAGGGCTATATCTCCCTTTATGGGTCAGGTTTTTCTGCTCCTATCAGTATCAACAGTCCTTTTCAGTAAACACTTCTCGTTGGTGTTGAACAAAAGAACCTTTCCCACTCTAATCCCAGCAGTCACTCAAAGTAAACAGTCAAGGGTGTGCCAGAGTTTTTAGTTTGTGGGGTATCTGTAAAGGAAAATTTCAAGGTTTGTACGTACTACGTAGTAATTACCCTGGGTACTTGTGTCTTTTATCAAAATATGATAATAGCTATGGAGTAGCTTAACTTCATTTACTTCTGCGACTCAAGCTCTAGCGAATATTTCTGTACTTACTGGTTTATCCCCTGAAGGACCAAAAGAAACGATAATCTCGGAGGGAAAACGTGTTATTACATAAACAAAGCAAGAGTCATCTCTTTTTTAGTGCAAGTGTGCAATAATATTTTGGAACTAAAATTCCTTGATTCGCAGAAAAAAAAGAAGAAGGAAGAAGCATTTTTTGCATATTACAGATTTACAGGGTATTTGCGTGTTAACTATGCATTAAAAAAGAAACTTTGCTGCAAAAATTTAACCAAGCTAAAATTTAGAAATCGTTCAACTCTTTACACTGCAGGTTTCAGCTGCCAAGGTCTTACAGGAGACATGCAACTACATAAGAAACCTGCACAGAGAAGTTGATGATCTTAGCGAACGGCTGTCGGAGCTATTGGCAACAACTGACACAGCTCAGGCCGCACTCATTAGGAGTTTACTTATGCAGTAGAGCCAAAAATAACAATAACCACAGCTAGTTCAGTACTGAGTTTGTGGAATAGGATGTTTGGTCCCTTTTTTCTTATTTTTGCTTTGCCACTTTGTACTTCCTCTTATCGTTAGGCTTTTTACTGCCAGGACTAGATATGTAATGCTTTTCTAATGAGAAGAGAGACCTCTTCTTTTTGTTGGCAAAACTATGGCTAACTAAAGCTGTTATAATAAAAGAGCTTCCGTTTTGCTGACATACCAGCTTTATCTGTTTCTTCGCACAAATTGGATCTCTTTGTTCATCATTGCTTGCCTTTGTTGAAGGACATGGATGGATTTTTCGATGAAACTCAAAATACTTGAACGTATTACAAACTGCAATTTTGGCTTTGGTGATGATTTAAATTACTCCTCAAGAATGATGTAGATAATTATCTTTTTAAAATTAGTCGTAATCTTTCATCACTTACCAAATCACGGCTCATATCATGTGGATCAAAAAAATGGAATAGAACATCAATCCGGAATAGCAAGATATTTTAAAGTTGAAATAGTTGAATCATTTCGATTGAATTATATCTAACATTTAATATAATATAAATAAGTTAGTAAGAAGGTAATGAATATATATAGCAAGTTTATGACCAACCATTTCCTAAATTAGAACCCTTTCCAACCTCTCAATTTGGTCCAATTTCTAAAACCCTACAGAAGATGCTATAAATGAATTTATATACCCTAGATATTACTGTTATTTTTTTTCCCACTTGGGGTTTCAGAAGGGAAGTTAAGATATCTTAAAACAAACATAAAAGTCGGTAAAAATAAAGCAAAATGCTTATTAAATATTTTACTAGCAATTAATTAGATTGAGAGACCCAATTAAATTGTTCAGATAATGAATCACTACAAGAGTTAAGACATTTAGTGACAATTGTTTTGTGACTAACTATTATTTTATCACAAATACGAGGTTTTTTGTGATAAGACAATGGATTGATAGTATTGTTTGAACTAACTGTGATAATTTATTTTTTGTCACTAATACAATAGTAATTGTGACAATTTAGTATCTTTCACCATTAAATTGTCATTGCTAATATATTAATAGTGACAACTTTTCTTTTATTACTAAGTTTTATCATTAAAAGCCGATGCAATTTGGTGCCAAAATGATTTTGACGGGAATAAATTGTAATTGTGACAAAACATATATTAGTAGCTAATATTTTATATTTATTGTGACAAAACATAGTTTGGTCACTAATATTTTGTTCTTTCTGTTACGAAACTATTAATCGTCACATAATATTTTACTTGTTGTGACAAAAAATTTTGTCAATAAATATTCAATTAATTAGTGTCTACTTTATATTGTCACAATAACCAAACTATAACCACGGTCACAACCATTTGTAATTTAGTGACAATTTTTTGTGACAAAATTTTTGTCATCACAAATACGATATTTTTTTAGTACCAAGACAATTGATTGATACTATTGTTTGGATTATCTGTGATGATTTATATGTTTTGTCACTAATACAATAGTAATTGTGGCAATTTAGTATCTTTCACAGTTAAATTGTTACTATTAATATACTAATAGTATTAAACTTTATTTTATCACTAAATTTTGTCACTAAAAGTCTATGAAATTTGGCGCAAAAATAATTTTGACGGGAATAAATTATAATTGTGACAAAACATATGTTAGTAGTTAATATTTTTTATTTGTTGTGACAGAATATAGTTTGATCGCTAATATTTTATTTTATTTTTTGTTGCAAAATTGTTAATCGTCACACAATATTTTACTTGTGACAAAAAAATTTAATCAATAAATATTTAATTAATTAGTGTTTACTTTATATTGACAATAACCAAACTATAATTACCATGACAACTTTTCGTAATTTAGTGACAATTTTTTGTGACAAAATATTTTTGTCATCACAAATACGATATTTTTATTGCCAAAATAATTGATTGATACAATTGTTTGGATTATCTGTGATGATTTATATGTTTTGTCACTAATGCAAAGGTAATTGTGACAATTTAGTATCTTTCACAGCTAAATTGTCACTATTAATATATGAATAATGCTACTTTATTTTATCACTAAGTTTTGTCACTAGAAGTTGATAAAATTTGGCGCAAAAATAATTTTGGCGGGAATTAATAGTAATTGTAACAAAACATATGTTGATGACTAATATTTTATTTTTATTGTAACAAAACATTATTTGGTCACTAATACTTTTTTCTTGTTTTGACAAAACGGTTTATCTTCACATAATATGTTACTAATATTTTTTTTCGGCCTGGACAAGCTTCGAATCAAACTAGCCTTTTTTTTCCTATTACCGTTCCTATTCACAATTGATTTGTTTGGGTTTGTTTAAATTAAAATTTTTATCTTAAAATTTAAATTTTAAAATTAATTTAATTTTTTAATTTCAAACAATACCTGACTAATTTATTACAATTAATATGACTTTAAAATTTGTTAAGTACAAATTTAAGTTAATCAAATTATATTTAATTTGTTAAATTTGTTTAGAGTATTTATTTTCAAAATATTAAATTATAAAAAATATTAGTCAAATTTTAATATGTCGTTAATTGAGCAACTACTTTCCAATTTCATGTTTTTTTTGTCCAAGAAACAACTTGTCATCCTATGGTTTGCTTATGGAGAAGTAAAGGAATGAAAACAACCAATTTACTTAGTCTATTTTTGTATTTCCATGGTTTACCGACTTCTCGTTTTGTCTGCACATCAATTTACTTAGTCTTGATGTGTCATCTAGAATGGGAGACATTACTGCAGCAATCACTGAGGTAAGTGCTATTTAAAAAGAAAAAAACTACATTAGAATAGCTAATAATTTTGAAGATGTCAAGGACATAGAATATCAATTATTTTTGAAGCCCAAGTATTAGGAAATGTTGCAAATTCAAGAAGGAAACACCCAAGATTTAAGCCTCAATGCTGAAAGTATTAGATAATATTAAAAAATTGCACATCATCTCATTCCAAGTTCACTGAGCGTGGAATTGAACATCATCTCATAGGTTGCAAGAAACTGAAATTATTATGATAAAGGATGCAATCATAAATCACAGGAAAAGGGATGACAAGTTAAGGAAGGTCCACCTGCTAGTATCTCATTGATCTTCCCCTCTGAATTTCCTTGGCGATAACCTTTGTAAAGTTCTTCATTCACCTCAACAGAACTATTTCGCCACAAATTTAAGCCTTCAACACATATTACCTCTACATTTAAAGAACAAAGTAAATAACCAAAGCTTCAGAATTTCACAAGCAAATAATATTCCACAAAAACAAAAATATGGTTTTGAATGTGACACTTAACAGTTTTATGCTTCATCCCCAGAAGTTCCTAAAATATAAGTTATCTGATAAGTGACACAATGTATGATGATGTTAGCAAATAGTATTACAAATAATTTGAGTTTCACTACAAGCCCATCTACTTATGGAGAATATTATACGGATCTCTGCTACTTTCATACAATAGACTTAAATAATGGTTCCTCACATGCAGATTTAACCAAAGAAGGAATTCAAGATAATGAAAATTCAACTATAAGTGCAATATTCAAACAAAGATCACTCACCAGAACAAAACTAGAACAAATACTACATTCCTGTAAAAGTTATATAATATCATGTAACCTATCTGTTGGTAATTCCAATGTCTATGTACCAAAAGAAGGGGAACCAAATATCTGAATTGTCCCATTGCAAAATCTGATGCCATAACAACTTGTTGACCCTCTTGTCCACTTATACAAACTCCAACATCAGCCATTTGAATCATTGAAAAAAAATTGCATCTGAAAAGCATAGATCATGCATATTATAAACTTGAAGCTTATCATCTCCCTGTTACTCATATGAGTTGCCAACTTTTTTCTTAGTTTTGTAGCAAGTTCTCTATTTGAGTTTTTTTGCCATTTCCATCTCATATCCCACATGGCAGACCAATGATACTAGTTGATAAATCAGACAACAAAAAATTTCATCTGAAAAGCATAGATCATGCATATTATAAACTTGAAGCTTATCATCTCCCTGCTACTCATATGAGTTGCCAACTTTTTTTAATGAGCAAAACAGAAAAGGAGTTTTGTCAGAAAACCAAATCATGGAAAAGATGGAGCGATCAAAATATACTTGATCATCATCTCTGAATGCATGCTGCTCCTTCCCTAGAATCACATGTTTGTTCTCTAACCAACAAGTGAATGAATAATGTTACTTTTCTTTGAAAGAAATGAGTCACTGCAGGTGATATCATACTTCTAAAGAGTAGCATTTCTCATGATGTCACTAAATAATATAAAGCTGCCTTCATTATTATGATGGTTATACCTACCAAAGTAGAGCATTTTTTGGTGGCCTCAACAAAAAAAAAAGATAAGTATCCATGACGATATTTCGATTCTCCTTGAGCATATTTCTATTTTTCTTTGAGTGGAAGTTGCGAAAAATTGCTTTGTAACATCACATAATCTACTAAGTAATGAGCTTGAAACCCCATGTCCTATTGCCTGCAAGTAAGTAAGTCAACTAAAGTATCTTTAAGAAACATCAAGCCTCTGAATTGAAGTGAGTAAAATGATTACGAAACTACAAGGTATACCTGAAAATAGCCCTATTGAAAATTAAAAACAAAGTTCTTGCTAATGCTCAATCATTGTCATCGTCGCCTTCCTCATCTTCACTTACTAAATTTGTTTCATCATCATCCATAAAAGTATCTTCCTCACAATCAGTTTCTTCATCTTTTCCAGCACTCATAGTATCAACATTTAACGAATTTACTTCAACAGTTGTAGCATCTAGATCAGATCTATCCAAAGATATTATATCAGTATCATCCTCTAATGTAGATCCGTGAAGTGTAAAGCCAAAATTTTCATTTTCTTGGCATGGCTCATCTCCTATATCATCAAATCACCAGGCTTTGTCTTGACAAAAACCTGTCAATTGAGCTCCTTAATATCTCTTACATAGTAAACTTATTCAGTTTGAGAAGTTAAAACATAAGGTTCATTAGTTTTCAACTTGCATGTAACATTTGCCACAGGAAACCCAAACTTGTCAACCTTATATCTACCTTTATGATACACATCCCGCTAGTCAGCCTTAAATAAAATGCTATTACTTTTTCCATGATAATTTAATTGTATGATATATATCAAAACAACAAAATAATCCAAATTGCTTGTATTCACATCACCTTTTACAAAAATTTCACTATTTTGTGATTTCAATTGCAAATCTCTGTCCTTTGTGTTAAACCTCTAACCGTTGATGAGGAAGCTTTTATAACGATTAACTCACTTGTCTGGCCTATAAGCTAAATGCAATAATTGATCACTAACCATTTCACTTCCTTTATCATGCAATTCGGTCACCTATCATAAGTAAT
>JANIJH010000007.1:45305236-45326664 GCA_024520975.1 Erythroxylum areolatum
TTCAAGGAACACTCAATCTTTGTATCTTCTTCCTTATTTTTCTTCTGCTTTAGTGATATTTCCTACACCACTATCAAGTGGGAACCTTGGATGTAGATAGTCCTTGACTATCGAACCAAGTAAAATACTGGTGTCTTTACCTTTCTGCATTTTTCATTCCTGCAAAATTGTCAATCTTTATCAGTCTTGGTTATTAAAGATAACAGGAAATCAGCAGAAATCTCAACAATATTGATATGTTGTTAATATTTCTAACAGCTAAAAGTGCATTTTGAACTTAATTGTTTACAACGGAATACAAGTTGAATTATAGCGCTTGAAAGTGTTCAATTTAAACCTTAACGTTTTTAAAACGTGCTTAAATAGGTGTACTTAAGGAGATTAATTTTATGTCAGTTAAATATCACATTAATGCTAACATGGTATTATTTATTATTATTTGTAATCAAATAGTAAGTCTCACTACCAAGTGACATCATGGGACTCGCAATATAAAATTAAAATATAATTAGTTATATTAATCATTTAACATAATTCCTCTTTTTTAGAGTTTGGTTGCTGCCCTTTGCCGAAATCTCCATTTCTTACATATTATTTATCACCATCATCATCATCATCATCACACCTAGTCCGAAGTTCCGTAATAAAGCAGGGTATGGAGAGGTCTTATAGTATGCAGTCTTATTCCTACATAGTAGAGAGGCTGTTTCTGGTAGATCCACATACAAATGTGACAATAAAAAAGTGATGCAAGTTAAAGGGCAAATAAGTAAAATTGACATGTTAAATAATTATGTAAATAAAATTACAATAAATACATAAATAAATAAATAAATAATAAAATATAACTTGACTTTTAGAAATAAAATATATTTTAAAAATAAAATATAACGAAATATATTATTTTTTTATCTGTATAAAAGTACCAATACCCAGATGATAAGAGAGTAATAAAGCATCAAAGAACTGTAGAAAAGCACCAATTCCCAAATAATAAGAGAGCAAACAAAGCGACAAAGAACTCGATTTTAACTAAAAAAAAAAAAAGTCTGAAACTCTAAGATCATTAAGCATAAATTCCTTAAGGAGGGCAACCTATTCTCCTCTTCCAAACGTTTGATATTGGTAAATTTAACCTTCGGCAACGTGTTTGTTCTTTACAAGATGAGAATTATTCATAGTATATCTAAGTAAGTTAATGATTAATTTTGTAATGATCCTTAGGAGTTGGGTTCCAAACCTGTGATCAATGCCTAGATTGAAAATTCTAACATAGACTCCAAAAGCATCGTCATCACTAATAATTCAAAAGAAAACACAAAAACATGTGAAGATTGCATAGAACAATTTTCCTCAGATGGAACAAATAATGGGACTGGTAACTTTTCCAGAGAGGAGTTTCCATTGATAGAATGTGTTCTTATGAATGAAGTAAAAGAAACCTTTGATACTTAAAGTTTTACTATAGAGGACAACTCACTCAATAAATTAGTTTAAACATATCATTGGTGTTGCTGCTAGTGATAATGATACTATAAACCTTGAAGTACACAAGATAAAAACGTTTTGATCTTACATCTTCATACAATGACTCCTCGGACCATCCTACTTAGGAAGAGAGTTTCAAGTCAATAGTCAACAACAATAATCAAAACTACACCACTAACCCTGAACCTGAAGGGATTGCCATCAATGATGATTCAAAAGAAGAAAATATAGAATCTTTTGTTAGAGTTGGAGAATTTTCCAGGTTTTAGACGACCTTGTGTGGAACAGAAAATGAGATTATTTACTTTTTTTAGGAAGATTTGGCGATGGAGGAGAAAGAGAACATTGATATGGAAAGGTTAACAGTAACAGAAAGCTCATTGAAAGAATCAGTTAAAGAATATAGTAGTGATGGTGTTGGTTATGAGGATAGCAATGAGGAAAAGGAAAGCAATGGTAATAAAGATAATATGATAAAGAATGGCTCAAAAGGTTTAAAAGAAGGAATTAAGGCAATTTGGCCTGTAGAGGAAATGGGAGCATTGGCCTTTGAACTTAAGAATCATAAAAAAGTAGAAGAAAAAAAAGTGGAGGAAGATGATTTAGAGCATATTAGTTCAAGTACAAAAAAAAAGTTGACATATGATTATGAGCTTATTGAAAACTCAACCATCTTGAAGAAGGGAAGTTTGGTGGAGTTTGTGACGATGAATGACAAAAAGAGGCACTCAAGGAATCAGAGAATTTGGGTGTCTCTGATCATCGGGTTATTAGTCTTACCATTATTTATATTCGCTCATGGTGGTTTTAAAGTTCAGGTGACCACCCTTAAGGAATTTATAAGATTTCAAAGAGCGGTAGCGACTAAACTCCCAGAAAGAGGAGTTTTGTTAAATAATTAATATAATTAATTATATTTAATTTTAGATAGTGGATCCCGCAATGTCTCTTGACAGTGAGACTTATTATTTGACTATAATAAATAATAAATAATAAATAATCTCATGTCAGCATTAATATGATATTTAATTACGAAAAATTAATCCTGTTAAAATTTTCATTCATTTAGATACAATTTTGCAGGTTTTTAAATATTATGATTAAATTAAATGCTTCAAAACATTAGGGATCAACTTGTATTTTCTTATAAATGTTGAGGTTCAAAATGTATTTTTGGCCTATTTCTAAATGTATGTTCGTTTATTACACTGTTATATATAAAAGCATAATATTATTATGTGATAAGTTTTATATAACACTTGATTCTAAAGTATGTACCATTTGTGAGAAATATTGTGAATGTAAATTAAAGTGTATGTCAGATTAATAAGAAATTATCCCTTTCATAAGGGTAACTGACTTGAGTGTTTATATTATCTGGAGATGTGGCACATTTAAAGTTTGTTATTTATTTGATCGTTAAGAATAAGAAGCTTAAATCATTGTAATTAATAAAAATAAAAAGAAATTAATTTGGACGATTTAATGGTCAATATATATGTTTTAAGTGTTAAATAAAAGTTCTATAAAGATTAATTTTAGAGTATATTGGTGAATTCAAGTTAAATATTGAGATTACTAGAACGTAAATATGTATGATAATGAATATGAGATATTTGTTCTTAATAAAAAGGAGTTAATATTGTAACATTTGATTCCTACATCGATTGTGAAAAGAGATTAATGTACGGCATAATTTCTTTACTTATATTGTGTGAGAGTTTAGATATTAAATGAGCCTAATAATATACCCTTATAACCCTTGCATAATTATTTAAGTATTAAATTTAAGATTAATTGTTTTAGAATGTTATTAAAGGATTATGTGTGATGCAATTTTATTAGAGCTAATTACTACTATCACTACAAAAAAATTACGAATTAGCGATGGAAAATTACCTACGAACAAAATTCGTAGTAAATTACCGATAGAAACTTAATTCCGTTAATAAATTTATCGTATTTTCTGATGGGAAAAGAATCTACTTGTAAATGTGGAAGCAATTTATCCACAAAACTCTGTAAATGAAATTTAGAGACGAACGGTGAAAGTTGTCATAAAAATAGGTGGCAATATTTGACAGTAGAAATGAGCAACAAATTTTACCAATAGAAAACTCCAACGGTAATTTATTGAGAGGATTGTCATTCTGTCGGTAAAATCAAATGACATTGGTACTGTATTTTAAATTTATAGTAAAATGATGTCATTTTATTATTAATAAAAACATAAAACTTGAAGCCCCCTATGAACTTCTTCTATTTTTTGGTGGTTTTTGCATTCTCCTCTACGCATCTTCTTCCACCTGCTCATCTTCTTTCATTCTTCCACTGCTTCCATTGTGTTGGGTTATTTGTGTGGAGGTTGGTTGTCCATTTACTGGTCTTGCATTATTTTTTTGTCTTCAATTTTTGTATGTGAATGGTTATGTTGGATATGTTGATTTTAGGATGGGTTGAGTTATAAGGGACATTTATTTAGGTTACTAATGAGTCATTTTTTGTTATTGTGTGGCTGTGATGTGAATAATGCATTACAATTAGTAGTTTTGAAACAAAGTAGTGTTGTTTTTCAATAGCGTCCTATAAGAGGATGATAGACATGATTTGTAATCTAGAATGTTTATAATGTTTGTGAACATTTATGAAAATTGTATCATCCATATTACATAATCTTTTTAGTTCTAGTTTAGGATGTACATGGGTACTTTATCCAGTATAAGAGAAAAACCCCTAATGTTGCAATGCCATTCATCACTTCAATCATTTCTTTGAGCTTAAAATTATCTAATAGCATATGTCTTAACTTTTTTAATTTAGGGATTAGGTGTAAGGGACCCAATTCATTCCAATTGTTACACCATAAATATATATTATTCACATTGTTTATTATACACTTTATTTCCTTGCGTAATTATCCCATACCTTTAAAATATGGGTCATTGTCCAAGATGAGTCAACCTTAAGCCTAATATTTCAAAATTTTCACCTTTTTAGATATTGTGCATAAATCTATTATACCTATAAAGGTTCCTTATTTTTGAGTAGCCTCAAAATTCTTTTAGGTAAAATAACCTTATTTATAGGGATAATCGACTTTAAGGACTAACATATAAGCATGTTAATGAGGATTGAGATTATAAGTTACAATAAATCGATAAAGGATAGATTTTTATTAACCTTTTCTTCTTTGCATTAAGTCAAATAAACGTTTATAATCTCTATAAGTTGGTCTCTTCATAGTGATTAACGCTCATAGATAGCTGAAAGGAAGTTTCTTAGTTTTATATTCCTAAGAAATTAGAGAGCGAAAAAGCTAAGTTTCCTATATTAGTTGATATATTCATATGAATTTTACCCATATTAACTAGGATATTATTGAATATATGTAAGGAATTCATTAGGAGTTGATAAAGTTGGCATTAGATCTATATAGAGCAGGTCACTAGTAAAAAAAATGGTTAAAGATCCTCAACTTCTTACACTTCTTTTTAAAGATAAAATTTCCTTTTAAAATGATGTTATAATTAATCATTCTAGTTAACATCTTAATACAAAAGTAAATAGAAAAAGTGAAAATGAATCACTTCGTCTTATTCCTTTTGCTCCATTAATCAATTGAGCACTATCTTTATCGAACAATATATTATAAGAGTGGTGGTGATGCATTACTTAATCCATTTGATAAATTGAGTTAGAAAGCCAAAATCTCCTAGAGAATGCATAATATATTCCTAACATATAGATTCAAATGCTTTATGGAAATTGATTTTCAATGCATAACTTCTAATATAGGTTTCTTATGGTAATATTTAAATAATTCTTATACCAATTGTCTCCTATATTCACCTACCCATGCTCTTACCCCTAATGTTCATTTTTTAGAGTTAAGTATTATGTCATATTTCTTAGGGATGTAAAGCATTAAGTTAACTTTGTAGAATGATCTCCATCCCATTTCGTCTTTATATCATATAGTTGACATAAGATTATATAGCCTTATAGTTACTTATACAAAACCATGTTAACTAACCTTGGTTTCTTTATACTGAAAGGCATGGCTCTATAATAGTATCTTATTGTGAGTGATGAATAATGTCTTCTCCTTATCTACGACATTCATCTTATATGAATTGATCACAAGTAGGCATCTATAAAGATTAAAGTATGGAGGATTGAAGTCACATCTACTAATTGATATATCTTTAATAAAGGGTAACTATTCTTTGAGCTTGCCTTTTTAAGTTTGCAAAGTCCACCAATATTCTCCATTTTTGTTTTCTTTTTTTAACTATACCACATTAACTAGTCATATCAAATGTCAACTTATTTAATGAAGAATGCTTCTAGCAACTTAAAAATTATTTCCTTACTCTAGGCATATCCACTACAGTCCACACAAAATTGTCTAAGTGTTACAATAAACATTTCTTCAGGACTTCATAGTTTCATCTACTTATGCCTTGATTTTTAATGATTTAAATCCTTTAGGTTTTACCACTATGTCTTATTTGATTTCACCATTTGGCTCCCTTTTAATCTCTTTTTCCAAATCCCTAACATTTAATTCTTCCATGTTTATCATATATGTTACGTTCTTTTCTTTTAAGAAGGTGATGTAATATTGTTTTGCCATCCGTTGGCCTCTAAGTACAACTACTGCTCAATTTGGTTAACAGTGGATAGAGATAAGAAATTGCTTAATTAGTATAAAAGAAAGTCCTTCTAATTAAAATGTTATACAAAGAAAGTCTTCCTACAGCTTAAAAATATATCACATTTTATCTATCTAATCATGTTCCTAATCTTATAGTCACAAATATCTTTCTTTTTGTGCTGATTTGTTCCCTTTAAAACTAATGAGAGGTGATAGTTAGATATTTTAATATATTCAATAAGACACTCATCTATTTGAAGGCACCATAGAAACAAAATATCTATAGCACTATATGTATCACCTAATATTCTTTTAAACAATTAGTTGTTTATCAAAATAGGTACTAACATTGTTTCTTTATTAGCACAAATCTTGTTTGAAATAGATGTATAATTGCCAATTAAAGATTTAAAGTATTATAAGATGAAATAGGGGCTATTGAAGTTTATGAAGAATTGTTCATATAGGTATGCTAATTGTGAGATTTTCTTCATACAAATTTGATGAAAAAGAAACCTATATGAATGTAGAAGTGTTGCATGCTCTTTTGGTGTGTCCTTACATAAATTTTTTTCATATTTTTACCGTAGGAACCATGCCTTTTGGGTTTAGGTTATGAACCATACATATATACATGGAATTTCTTTTTGGCTTTGGATATAGAAGATGATACAAGAGCATTGAAGTTTCTATACCTATAATTGGAGTCTATATGCTCATATGATGACAAGCAATGGCTCAACAGTATGAACATTATTTTTATTAAAAAAATTTCTTAACATTTGATGATTTACTTATATAAGTGTAATCAATTACATGCTTAGCATTTAAGGTTTTTTTGGGACCCAAGATGCATTATAGTTTTTCACCTACTAAATTGAAATTATAAAATGATGCTTTAAGGATATTTCTCCTTTTTCAGTAGCTCATTCTCATGCAATAAACATGATCATTTTCATTACCAACAACCAAACTCTTAGATTATACAAGGTCATACATATAGCTTTTTAATTGCTCATCTCAATCAATATGCATCAAAGAGTTTTTGAGCTTCTTTATACTTAGAAGATATTTTCTTCATGTTTATGCTTATATCCTCGAGTCATTCAACTAACTCGTCATATGAAAGATTAATAACATAATTATTATTCTCATCACAAGAGATTTAGCAATGCAGTAGCTTATTATTATTGGATATAAAGTACAAAATTTGCATAATATTTTTGCTTCACGACTTTAAGAAATAATAGTGTCATCTTATTAAGCCTTTAAACGCTTTCTTCTTCTTATTTAATTATTATTCTCTCTTAATCTTAAATAATTTCTTAAATTTCTTTGTGATTATATTTATATCATCCTCATCACTCTCACTTATATACATCTTATATAAAATTTTCCTCCTCCTTGGA
Source organism: Erythroxylum areolatum (assembly GCA_024520975.1). Taxonomy (NCBI): domain Eukaryota; kingdom Viridiplantae; phylum Streptophyta; class Magnoliopsida; order Malpighiales; family Erythroxylaceae; genus Erythroxylum; species Erythroxylum areolatum. The sequence continues at coordinate 45,312,791 of JANIJH010000007.1, forward strand.
GATTTTAAAAATCACAACTCTCCTTGTTGATGTAAGCTCCTTTTCTTGTAATTCATTCATCTACATCTCATAGGTTAGTGATTAGATTAGCTTTTCCAATGGAATGGTCCTTAATTTTTATTTTTTAATTGTCTTTCTTACAGACTGTGTTTTGTGTTGAAGAGTGTCGATAATTGTCCAACCTCAATTATCTTCTATGTAGTTTGTGATTGTTTGTATATCAAGGTAAGTCATTCAACTAAGTAATGTTTACAATGTGATCGATTTTATGTTGCTCTTTGCAATTTTACCTATAACATTGATTGATGAGATTTTAGGCTAGGGTTTAATAGTCAAAGTATTTATGTTTGGGCATTTTTAAAGTATTTATGTAATCGGCAAGACAATTCTTTGCATAATAAATCCCTAGGATGATATATAGGCTGGAAACCAATGATGCAACTCCCATGAGGCTTATCAGTGAAAAATTCCACGAGTTTAGGAGTCATAGCGAGAACTTGCTTTCTCAATTCTTCTGGTGTAACAATGCCACGTACTATAGTGCTTGTTTAATTTCCACTAATTTTATTTATTGTAAAGAAATTTTCACCCTTTTTATTTTAATATAAAGTTAGAAAAATAATATGTTAGGTGCTTGGTATAATGTGGTGATTGTCCAATCACTAAGTTGGAATTGGTTATGATTGAGTTATCTAATTGTGAAATCATATGGTATGATAGGTTGGTTTCAATTTGGAGGGGAAATGGTCAAAGACTTGCAATGAGCATACTACAATACGTAATGATTATTATATCTTACTATAGTCACTTTTTAAAATAACATTTTTGCATAAATGAGTAATGTTGATAGATTATAGATGTATAGATGATTAACACGTGACGGTTTCATTAATCCTAATTTTTTTGAGGGAGTTTAAGTTTTTATTCGTTGTGCTTGTTCTCAACCTACATATATGGATGGTCCTAAGATTAGATGTCTATGTAAAAGTGTAAACATATTTGTTGTCTTCCTATTGATGAAGTGAATCTCCATTTGTTAAGAAAAAAGGTTTGTTCTAAATTATTTTGAGTGGACACAACATGAGGAGCCATTAACTTGTAGCACTTCGAAAGGTAATCAAGTAAACTCATCAATAAATATGGTCAGGTTTGAAGGGGAACTAGATTTATAACAAATAATATGGGTGCAACCGAAAATCCTTACATCCAAATATGCATCTGGTTATACCTTGTAGGCAAATATATAAAATATTGAAGAGGAACTAAACCCACATGTATTTTTTTTTTACTTACAAAAATTAGCTGACCAAGAATTATGGACAAATTGTGAGATGATGACTCAATTATCTTCAATTGTTTAAATATTGAACATAAATTTTGAAGGGCACATTTCTAATCAAAGTTTTGATAAAATTCTTGCTTGGTATAATGAATCATTGCCTCCTAATCATACAATGGTTGATAATTTTTACAATATAAAGAAACTTATTAGGGGTTTTGGTTTGCCAGTTGAAAAAAATTGATTCTTGCAAATTGGGATGTATGTTGTTTTATGGAGATGATGTGGAATTATAAGAGTACAAATTTTATGGTCAATCTAGGTTCAAACCTAGAAGGTGTACAATGAAACAGAAATTAGTACCTTAGGAGTAAATTATTTTTAGCTAACATTGGGACTTCAAAGACTATATGCCTATAATGTTACTGTATTTCACAAGAGATGGCATAATGAACATGAATAGGAAGATCGAATAATGAGCCATCCATCAGTTGCACTCACATGTAAACATTTCAATAACACCATTATAAGTTTGTAGTTGAGAGTTGAAATGTTATGTTAGGATTGTCGACAGATGGATTCCATCCTTTTGGTCAATTCGGCTAACAACATTCATCATGGCCAATGATAATTACTCCATACAATTTTCCTCCACGGATGTGTATAAATAAGTCATATGTGTTTTTGAATGTGATTATGCCAGGGTCTATAAATCCAAAGCATAAAATTAATGTATTCGTACAACCATTGGTATCTGAATTACATCATCTTTGGGAATTTGTTACGGAGACATATGATGTAGGCTATTAGTGATTTCCATGAGTGTGCTATGTTGTTTAGATGGAGCACAAAAAGGAAATTGGCTTGTCCTTACTATGGTAATGATTCTGATGCATTTTACCTTCCTAATGGGGCCAAAACATCTTGATTTGACAATTATGGAAAATTTCTTCCTCCAGATTATCCATTTAGATGTAATAAACAAAAGTTAATTAAAACTAAGATGGTACAAACACCTCCTCCCCCTCACAAAACTAGTGAAGGGATATTGTAGGAGATTAATGAATAGGGTTGCTGAAAGTTATAGAACTTGAAACTGAAGATGTTAATAGAAGCTTTAGCAAAACTTTTGGTTGAACAAAACGGATCTTTTGGGATTTTCCATGTTGGAAAATTAATTTAATAAGTCATAATCTAGATGTGATGCATATTCAAAAAAAATATTTTTGACAATTTTTTCAACACTATAATGAACATTGAAGGGAGAAAAAAGGACAATGCAAAATCACGAGCTGATTTGAAACTTTTTTTATAAAAAGAATGAGTTAGATAAAGATCTTTGTACCAGTAAATATCCAAAAACATGTTATATATTGGACAAAAAATAAAAGAAAAATTTGTTTGAATGGTTGAAAAGTCTAAAGTTTCCCGATGGTTATGTTTTGAACTTAGCAACGTGTATGGATATGAGGAAGTAAAAATTATTTGGGATGAAAAGTCATGATTGTCATGTGTTTATGTAAAGGCTAGTTCCAATTGCATTTCGGGAGTTGCTACCGAAGAAGGTTTAGGAAGCTATAATAGAATTAAGATTATTTTTCAAAAGCTTAACATCTTTTGAAATAAAGTTGGTTAAAACGGAAAAACTAGAAAGGGAAATTCCAATTATCTTATACAAATTGGAAGGGAATTTTCCTCCAAGCTTCTTTAACTGTATGGAGCATCTACTCATACATTTAGTACATGAGGCTAGACTTGCTGGTCCAGTTCAATATTGATGGATGTATCCATTTAAGAGATAATTATAGTTTATATTTAAATGAAAATTATAGAATGTTTGAATCACATAATTGTAATAACCCTATTTATAATACATGTTTTTGCATCACTTGAAGAAAAATTTCAAAAACAAGGCTAACATTGAAGGTTCGTTATGTAATGCTTATTTAGTGGAGGAAGTAAGTACATTTTTTTCAAATTATTTTAAGCCGCGTGTGCACAAAAGAGAAAGAAAAGTTCCTTGTAATGACGATGGGGACGAAATGAGTGATATTGATGGTAAATTATCCATTATCACATATCCAAGATAAACATATGGAGGTTCAACAAGAAGAATGTTAATAAAAGAAGAAATAGAGGCTACCTATGATTATATTTTATTGAATTGTCAAGAGGTTCAACCTTTCCTACAGTAAGTTAAAGTTGAATTTGAGATTCATTACTTGAGTTTTCGAAGTTAGTGTTGTTCACAACTAAAATACATAATAATGCTTTTAGATTATATGAGGAATGGTTACACAAGCTAATCCTCGAAAGCCCACAGGATGATATCAATAAAGAAGTTGGAAGACACTTTCCTCGATGGCTCGAGAAATGTGTAAAATTTCACTTGTAATAATTCAAATAGTTGAATTATAAAATCTAAGTGTTTAAATGACATTATACTATTTAATATGAATTTTTTTGGTGTAGGCCTCATAAAATTTAATAGAGAACAAGTTCATATGTGATCTTGCGAAAGGACCTTTGTGAACTGTTAAATCGTATCTAGTGTATTTGTTAATTGATAAAAAATTTAAACAGAATATCATGGTTATAGCATATCAACAATAAATAGTGTGGTTTGCATACACAGAGAATTGATGGATTACTAAGGTAAAATAATTGAGATACTTGAAATTGAGTACCCTACATTGCTAATAAAATAGAGTATGATATTTAAGTGTGACTAGTTTGATCCAACTCCTAATGATGGAACAAAACAAAAGTGTACAGTCGATACAATCTAGTTGAAATCAACCAGCTAAGAAGACTTAGACAATTTGAACCTTTCGTGTTGGCAATGCAAACGATCTAGATGCATTATGTCCCCTTTCTTAGCTTACGACGAGATAAGTCAGATTGGTTGACCGTCAGTAAAGTAAAATCTCGAGGTGTTTTTGAATTATATAGAAAAAGAGAAAATAAGATAATTGAAAGTGAAGCGTTTTAGGGAGATGTTTATGAAATAAATGCATCTGTAACATATGATGATAATGAACCTTTGAACGATCCAAATAATGAATATGTTGAAATTTCATCTAGAGAGGATAAGAAGGGAGAGAAATCAGAAAAGGAGTCGGAGTTTGATTATAATTCTAGAGAAAAAGATGATGATGATTTTGACATACAATTAAGTGATGATAGTGATTAATTTGTATTTGTAATAGAATATTATATGAATAAATCTATTATTGCATCAACAATATTTATTTGTGTTTAATATATATTATTTTATTATTGGAATATTCAATAAAATGTGAATTTCAGGTTAAAAATATGCCACAAAAGAAAAAACATGATTTGTTATGGCCAAGGTTCATATTATCATCTTTTCTAGGTGAAGCATCACATTCTACAAATTCTACAGAATCAGGTGTTGTACATCCAACTACTACACAACCAGATGAGGAACCACCTTCTTGACTTATAGTCCTTGTACAGTCACCTTTTGTACCTATTTCTACACCATTTAACAACCTTATTACACTATCCACTGGCCCTATATCAATAGAGATATCAGGGGTAAACGTTGCAGATGATAGAGGCAACCTCCAGCATGGAGCTAAGGGAGTCAATGGAAGAACTTCCATCACTATTGTCATCAAACTATGAGTGAAGTTCTAAAAATTTTGTAGTTCATTAACGATAACACTATAGGTTTATACTTAAGTTATATGTTTTAATTTGAAAATGATCTAAACATTCTTATATATTAGGTTAGTTCCATCTGGAACGTGTTCTAGAAATCTGTCATCTAAGTTCAAGGAGAGGATAGTTTTTGAAGGTTATACATTGAATAATATCTCTCAGGTAACACAAAATTTTTACTATCAGGAGTTTGAGGTACAAAAATTTTATTCTCTAATCTTTTTATTTTATCTAATTTTATATATTAACTAGAGAAATATTGTTGTTTATAAGTACTTACATTATGTTTTTCTTTTTTTCAAGAAGATTTTTTAGGATTCTCAATTTGATTATGTAATTTATAATGTATGGGAGAGAAGAGCTCATACACATTATAGAGACTTTCTTAGTTTGATACACAAAAATGATGTATGTTCACCGTATATATCTGTAGAAATTTGGAGTCGTTGCTAACAGTATTGGGCATCACCCAAGGTAATGTTTATTTTAGAGCACAATTATGCTAACAAATGTAGAGGACCAGACGGAGAAAGTCTACCCGTACACACTGGAGGATCTTTGACCCACTAGGAGCATGCACTTCAACTTATAAGTATGAAAACTTTACATTTATATTCTAATTTTTGTACTTTAATGTATGAAATTTGATTTCAATGTAATTTGATGTATGAAATTTGGAATGAAATTATATGTAAATTATAGAGAATAATAATTTTATCAATGTCTGGTGCCATTGATGCTTATATTGTTGAGTTAATTTTTTTGTCTAATAGGGGTAAATATCATCAAAATAGAGGAAACTCTATCGAAATTTTTGTAAATTTTAGTTCACTTATAACAATTTATTTTAATGCAGGAAAAATCTTTGGGCAAGAAGCTTGTATCAAGCTAACTTTTTTTGCACACTCACACCAAGAAGTATGATGATCTTACCTTCGTCAACAACCGATGCAGATAACTTCACGTATGTAAAATCTATACTTTAATATTAATTCTTAAAAATTATCACTTATTAACACAAACAGTTATAATGATAGGACCAAATACAAGAAATAATTGAACGATAGTTTTAGAACTCTGAAATTGTTACTAGGAGTCAGACATATCTTGATGTAGTGGGTAGTATGGATCACCATGGAAAGATATTCAGCTTAGATTTATTTGCAAATACATGTTATTTGTAATCCTCTATATCCTCTACAATTGGATCTAGTAGGCAGTCCGCATCAAATGAGTGAGTCATTCAGCTTGAGAACATAGTAGAGAGGCTGAAAGAGTGCATAACCCAACTCTGTAATGAGGTGGATGAGTTGAAGGGGAGGGATAAGACCTCATTATAGTAGTCAGAGCATACGCCTTCACCACCTACATAGCTTCTTGATAAGTGAATGTATTTGATCGTCTGTTATTCTTAAATTTTCATGTGAATTCTTAATTTATAGTTATTTTTATGATAATTATTCATGTAAATTATAATGTTTTTATTATATTACCAATCAATGTAGATAATACTTATTCTTTTGATAATGTTTACTTTATATTTATAAGTCAATGTTATGTTATTTACATAAATTAAATGTACAAAAAATAAAACATTATCAACAAAAATATGGGTAGGAAGTGACAAATGGTGATTGAAATTTGTCATAGCAATATTTCTCGACGGAAATAAAATATTTCATCAGTAAAAATTTACCAACGGACAATGTTTTCCATCTTTAAATTTACCAACAAAAAATTCACTGATAGAAATACAAATTCCATCGCTAAATTTATCGACAAATATATAACATATATTGACCTTATGAATTATTGGACAAAAACGAGAAATGCAAAATTATAATCGAATAATCTTACTTGTTTAACGGATAGATGATAAATAAAAACATCTATGATGAATAACATGAATATCTAGATAAGTGATAGTAACTACTTCAACTGTCATGATATTACAATATAAAAGATTATTTTTAAAATAAAATAAGAGAGAAGAAAGATTATGTAGAAGGGATTCTTCAATAAAGTTCGTCCTTTAACTTGTGAGAAGATAAAAAATTTTGTAGGTAATTTATTTTTGTCAATAAAACATATTTTTTTATAATTATGTAAGTTAACATCTATTGCAAACAATTCCCTTTGAAACATCTAAACAAATTAGGATGTATATTTTGTGGCCCTTACCATTTCTTCATTGAAATGTACAAAACTATAGCATTTAGAAGTCACCAAAAAAACTAACATATTTCTATGTCCTTATGTTCATACCTAAATTTTATGCATGTAAATTGTGAGAAAAGAATAAGTTATTTAAATATTGGCTAGTAAAAACTAAGGTTAATAAATTGTTGGAAAGCTGGGTTGAGATTCGATCCTGACTGCAACAGAATAATCACGAAACTTTTTCGTGACTTTTGATTTCCTGAAAACCAAGATCTATTTAATTCAATAAAATGATTAACACAAATTATAATAAAGCGAAAACTTAATTCATACCTTATCCCGAAGCTTTATCTTTATCTTATTGTATCCCTCGAACTGTTTCCTCAATCGATCTGTCTCAATCACTATAGCCGCACAAATGTCCGGCCTTTAACGGTATCCATAGAATAGGTTCAGAGAACTTTGTAACTCTTACAGAGAGGGTTAAGCAAGAAGTGCTAGTTCCATAGAGCTTAAATCTATTTATAATAAGCTTAGGATGTTTTAGTAATTTAATTGAAATTAAATTCTAATTTCAATTAAGCTTTAATTAGAATTAAAAATAATTCTAATTAAATACTAGTTATGCCCATATAAGATTTAATATCTCATATTGATCCTTATTTATTAAATATCTCATATTTAATCATAAAGTTTCTCAAACTTTACAATTAAATCCAACTTCATTAAATTAACTTTGCTCTCTTCAACCTATTCTATATGAGAGACCTATTAGGTTCCCAAATATATTAGCAATGATTATTTGTAATTTTAATTCATAATTAAAATTAAATAAAATAAAACTCCTTTTAATTTATCTTTAATTATCCAATTAAACAATTTATAATCATAGATCAAGATTAGCATCTAGCAATGCATCATGACTACGCAAATATTTAGGAATGCCAAAGTAGTTTTTGATTAACCTTTCCATGCATAATTTTTCAGTATAATTCAATCCTTTCATCATCCAATGTTCCGATTAAATATAGAGCATAAAATTAATGTCTATTCTATTTTGAGTCTAATCATATTAGTTCTCTGCTATTAGTTATCGATTCAATTAATGACATTTGTAAACTATTTTTGAAGCATCATTTCTCCTTGGTCAAGGATTTCTTGAATTAATACTAATCAAGAGCAACGAAACATTCTCCCTAATTACTTAGGGTGAAAAATCCTATCTTGATCAGTCAACTATCTTCATATAGTTTATGCTACATCCAATGACTACCGATTAAAAGACCTATGTCTAAATAGATCATAAGTAGTATCAAAACATAACAATCTCCATACAAGATAACTTTGATGACCTCAAGTCAAAGGATTACTTATATAATCATCACAATGAGAATTCCGTAGACATATAAGTAATGTTTCAAATGGATTTCACATATCAGGTCTTTTCAGCAAACTTGTTCTCTAGCAAGCACCATATGTTTGTTTAAGTATCCCTATACTTTAGCCTATGAGATCAACTACTTCCTTTATAAGGAAAAATAAAATGTGTGCTAGACTTTTTTTACGTTCTATTGATGTCCAATCTGAATGTAACAATGACAAGGAACATTTAGGAATAATACATAAATGCAATATGAATCTCATAATTAAAATCTCATTATAATTTTATTTGTAATGTACAATTATCCTATAGAATTTATCATATACATCTAAACATGTACAAGATAAAGAATGCTTTTAAAATTTTTTTCACTAAACTACAGCCAAAGTGATTGGCTCTAAGGCATAAAAACAACAATCTCTTACTTACACTAAGCCAATTGTTTAAGTATCTATTACCATATCACCATATGGTGATTAATCTACTACTAGGGCAATGGCTTAATAAGAGAATTCTACAAAATTCTCTATAGTGAGCACTTGATTAAATCTTACAACTCCCATTTTGATTATCATCATAATTAAGGAAATTTGCCTAAACACATTCTTAGATCTTTGATGAGACATTAGCCCCTTATGCATGCCCAATGGCTCTAATGTTTTACAGTACATTATTTTCTTGAACAGTGCAAAGAAACTATATCAAGTTCACTAAAGAACTTGTTGATCCAATTAATCATTTCCACTAAACGAAAAATGTATTATTGCTTAATTAACAATCAATTGCTACATTGGAACTTTTCCAATCCTAAATGATATTGTTCTAAATAAATAAACCTTAATTAGGATTAACTTCTAAAGTTATATCTTTATCATCTTGAATTCAAATATCAACTCACATATAGAGTAATGAATATCTTTAATACTTCACAAGTATATGATATCTTAAATACTAAACATATTTAGTACATTATCTATACACTAGGACTTAGAATAAGTTAACAATGTCCAATCTATCTCTATAGATCTATTCCCAAAATTAAGCTGTTACCTTTTAATATCCAACAAGAGTTGTTTTTGGAAAATTATGTGTTTGACAATTGAAAGTTAGAACTTTGGTTCTTTGTGAGAAATATGTCTCCATATAGTCCCACTAAAGAGGAAAACTATACTTCTACTTACCTTCTTGTAGACGTGATAAATTCATAATCATCTTCAAAACAAACTCTTTGAATTCTTCGTGAAAGTGAATCTTTCAATGTCTTGTAGCCTTTCAACTATACATTAAATGTATCATTAAAGGCATTAGTTACAATTAGATGTAATGTTATAAGATTTGCACCTTTCAAATTCCTTCTTACTCCTACTACTTATCTTGAGAACCATTCTGCTATAAGTATCCATTGAATCAAACAATTTGTTCAATGAATCTATAGGATTTTATCCAATCTTTTGGATATTTTATAACCTTTTATTATCTAATTTATTTTTAAACTTAATGGATAATGTATGCTTCAACCAAGCATCATATTCTTCAATCATTAACTTTGAGTCCTTTAAAGACTTAACGTTTGATATCTAATATGAAATCTTGCTAATTGATTCAATTGGAACTATATAAGGTAAGTCATTATACTAGGCATTGCTATAAAATAAATACTATTACATCATACAATATCTTATTTTGTATTTTACTCCTTACATAAATCCATACATTTATGAATTTAGTTGTGAAGGTATTCACTAGACAATCTCATTCCCCATAGATAACTGATAATTTCAAACTTACCATAATTATCTCATTGAAGTGTTTTAGCATTCTCAATGCTTTATTTCTACTTAGATTTAAACAACTTAAAATTTTCAAAATTTTTAAATCATTATTTCATTTAATACATATGACTATATCATATAAAGTCATTAGTAATCTAATGAAATATAAGTATTATCCTTTTACGAAATACATCACATGTATAAGATTTAACAATTCAATACCATCATCATCCTTTCACTAAAGGTCGATTTGGTTATTCTTCAACTTGACAAGTTTTGTAAGTTTCATATGATTCATAATCAAAAGGATACACGTATCCTTATATGTAACTTTATATCGTTTTGTTGGTTTAACAAATATGACAATGTAACTTTATATCGTTTTGTTGGTTTAACAAATATGACATAAAAGGGTCGTCTCGGTTATCTAAATTTTTATTCTTGCCATTTATGTTAAGCATAAGTCTCCTTTTATCCAATACATATACAAACTATTTGCATAAACTTGGATAAATTACTTTGACTTAACATTCTATTTCTAACCGTGCATTGAACATTACAATAATGATGAATCTAAATTCAGTATCAAATACTCATAAGCATGAATTAGAAATATATATAATCTCTATCATATCACATATAGACAAGAAAAATTATGCAATCGTTTTCTTTTAATGACAACTATTACCATACTGTTGCTAAGCCTGTAATTGCAGTCCACAATTATGTTTTTAGTAGCCTAAATTAAGTGAAATAATTCCAACAAGGTACTATACCTTTCAGCCCTACTCTATGCAACCCCTTAGATTTTGCTATCATGGTGTTGACATACATCTTACATGTCATTTTCAATGTTTACGAGACATTAGTCAACTTAAAATTTCAATGCATTGTGTCATCTATATGATTTTGACATATCTCTACAACTTTGTCGCCATATCCTTAATGGGGATTATAACAAAATTGCATAATGAACATACAATTTTTTATCTAACTTTTGATAAATTTTCTTAAAGATATCCTATATCCAAGAACTTGGGTTCACTAAGTTAGCATCAAATATACTAAATAGTTTCACTCATAACAAAATAAATGTAAGAAAGCAAGTAATCAATTATATGCCATGAGTACTAAATAAGATTATGACTCTAATCATGCATTTGGTTACTCCTACTATTTTATTCGAAATAATATCCTCACTACTATTCAGAAAGATTACTCTAATCTTTCTAGTGGCCTAAGATCCTATTTAAATATAGTTGATCTTGAGTTTGGTCAACAAATCAACTAAACTTAATTAGGTAGATAACAATTTTATCAATCACATCTCATATGACTCCTACATCCATTAGTTGACAACTCTTGCCAAAACATATCTTATATGTCATTCCTAACCCTTCCTCTAAATTCACGTGATCATGAGTTTGCTCATCCAAATCACACAAATTAAGTTAAGTAAAACCTACTATTATAAGATTAAACATGTTCAGGTTAAAGTGACATTGAGTTTGCTCAACAAGCTTACAATAAACAGAACTGTGATTTATTTTATAATAGTCGAAGGCAACAATCAAACTTAATATTTTACTGAGGGATTTTAATTTCATTCATCTCATCAAACACAAAATTGCATATAAAATATCACACATATAAAACATACAATTTATCATGCATCCAATATATCTATGAACCATATAAATAAATTATGCAACTTATACATTCATAATCAAATTATATGAAGATCAAATTATTGATCTTCATAATCTAAAATAACATTTCCATCTCCTTGGAAAAATTAAAATATATTAAAACTATTGATTCCTAATAACTAAATTAAATTTCTATTCCAAATAGAAATTAATTTGAATGGAAAACAATTTCTCAAATCCAATTGGAAACCATTTCCAGTTTATCTTGACCCCTTGAACATCATTTAACCGAAAACAATTTTCAATAAATTATTCTTCTTACTTATTATAATTTAGAAAAAAACTACTTTTTCAAAATTATATAAGTAACACTTTCTAATATGATAAAAAATTCTAATCTAATTAGAAATTACTATTTTTAATCTCATTAGAAATTATTTTTTCTTAATTAGAAAACTATTTTCTAATATTAAAATGAAACTACTTTCAAAATTAAATAAAATATTTTTCAAATTTAATTAAGAAAGTCTTTTATATTATTTATTTAGAGAATGATTTCTTAATAAATTAGAAAACCATTTTTAAAATATTAAAGAAAGTTCCTTTTCTTGATAAATAAATGAAAACACTTTTTAGAATTTAATCAAGATAATATCCTTTCTAAAAAATTAAAAAAGTTATTATTTATAAATAAAGAAACAATTTTTAAATAAAATAATAATTCTCTAAAAAAATAAAATTAAGAATTTAATTTATCTCAATCAAATTGCAATAAATAAATTTAATTAAGAATAGCTTTCTTAATTATTTAAGAAAACACTCTTTTTAATTTTAAGGAGTCTAATTAATAATTTCAATCTAATTGAAACTAATTAATCCTTATTTTAGAAACTAATTTTATAATTAATTAATTTCAATCTAATTGAAAATAATTAATACTAATTTCAGAAACTAATTTTCCAAAATTAATTAGGAATCAATATAATTATTAATCTTAATCATCTTAAGAAAAATAATCACTTTAATTTTGGAATTGAATTTTGTTTTAAATTTTTTTAAAAAAAATGTTTGAAAAAAAATTTATTAATATTACATTAATCCTAACCCTAAAGCATGTCTTATTTTGATACTAGAATAGAACAAAAGAGTATCCAAATACCCTTTATTCTTAGTTTTAGGTTAGAAAAAATCTATATCCCATTAAGCCCACTCGTAAACCAATGTCCAAACATCATCATCTTTAAGAAAACGTTAAAATCAAAAGTATGTTGCCGTCGCCTATCCATGTAAACCACGTTGCCACAACGAACTTGCTCTTGTTCTTGTTTATGTACTTCAATTCTAAGCAAATATCCTAGTATGTTGCTTTAATGAAGTCCCTAGAACAAAAGCATGAAAGTTTGGTGTCCCAGACAGACTCATACTCGAGTGATAGATAATTGAGATAACCATCCATATCCTCAACCTAACCATTCTGATCCAAGAATTAAGAGTACCTGTTGGAGTTATGTAAATACAGTGCCCTGGAAAGCGAGTGTATTTACTTATAACTTAATTTTCCTCCAGTTATTTTTGGAATGAAAATATTTATTACTAATAAAACAAAAGAGATTCGTTTTATTTGTATGAGCATTATATACTAGTCATAAGGTACCGAGATTCTTTTGTAGGTAATATACATATACATAGAGATGTATGGAAAACATGTATATTATTAGAATCTAAAATAATTAATTCATAGTTGAATTATCAAGTTGGTCGCTTGATTATTATTTAGATTGTTAGACCCCGATCCCTTTTTCCCTATTAAATAGGTTTGCAAGTTAAATTGTCTTTTGGTTAGTATGATATTAGGGTTTTATTAGATTTCCTATTGGTTAGAATAATTTGGGATTTTAGTGCAATAATTATTAATTGAAGGAATTTAGTTAAATTAGAATTTT
>JANIJH010000007.1:45373720-45386047 GCA_024520975.1 Erythroxylum areolatum
AATACTTGTAAACGTTGAAGAGATAGTGAAATCTCAGAAAGACTTATGAGGACTGGACGTAGCCCACGGTTTGGGGTGAACCAGTATAAAACTGTTGTGTCAACTTCTTTTTACCCTTATCTCTCTTTAAGTTTAAACTTTTATTATTACTTAGATTTCAAACAAGTTTTCGAAGTTTTGATTAATTCGGATTTACTGAAGTTTCTATGAAAAGAACTTGGTTTTAGCACAATGTCTTTGAAAGAATTTTCAAAAATGGGAATACACAATTCAACCCCCCTTCTCGTGCATTTATATATCGTATTATAAGCATTGTAATAATGTGTGATTCACTTCAGATATGATATAGGGGGACATAAGTGTTTAATCCCATAAAGGTTTTGATTCAGTGAGAGAAAACAAATTTCTCTAATCCAGTTTGGCATTCAATAATAGAAAATAAAGTTCTTTAATGTAGTTTAACATTAAGTGTGAGAAAATGATTTTCTCTAATATAGTTTAGTATAAAGTTTAAAGAAATCGAAGTCTAAAAATGGAAAGATGATACATTTTAGATCATACAAGTATCATCCTAGTTTGCTACACTCCATTTTATTATTCATGTTAATGAAGTATTAGATATGTGTGATTGTATTGACTCTATGTCGCTCATGACACATGTATATGATACTTTTTGTATCGAAAGCCTTAAGGGATGAAATGATACTTTTTGTCAAGTCTTAGACCTTGGGGGTTCAACCTATATTCATGATCTCTCTCATAAACATGGGAAATTAGGCCCAAGAGGAAGAAAAACTATTTTTATTAGATACTTAAAACACTCAAAAGGATACGTGTTCATTAGTGAACAAGGTAATGAAGGTGTAACTGAATTTGAATCATGAGATGTAACATTCTTAGAGAATGATTTTCTCAGGCAAGGTGAAATAGGTAAAGACCTATTGTTATATGAATCGCTTAATCATAATGATTTTGTTATGAAGAATCAAGTTGAGGAACTTCAACCAAGTGGGAGAAATTCCACAGAAAGGTTCTCTATAAAGATTGATTCAAATGGGAGCAATCAGATCAATCATGAATTTGTTTATGATGAACCTCAGTTAAGACGAAGTAATCGAGAAATAATTCCCCAACATCATTTTGAGATTGAAGGAGAAATTAATATGATTGTTTTACAAGAGGAAGAAGAGCCAAGGAACATAAATGAGGCTCTTACTGGCCCTGCTAAAGAAGAATGGATGAAAGCAATGATAGAAGAAATGGCATCTTTAAGCTCAATTCAAGTATGGGACTTGGTTGACCTCTATAAAGGGCCTAAAGCAATTGGGAACAAGTGGGTTCTCAAAATTAAGCAAAAAGCTGATGGAAATATCGAAAGATATAAGGCACATCTTGTAGCAAAAGGATACACACAATAGGAGGGAATTGATTACGAGAAAACTTGTTCACCTGTTGTGAAGTTTGCTTTAATCCATCTTATTCTGGCTATAGTAGCCAGTATGGATCTTGAATTACATCAAATGGATGTAAAAACTGGTTTTCTCAATAGAGAATTAGATAAGAAATCTACATGGAACAACCTGAAGGTTTCATCAAGGCAGGTCAAAAAAATAAAGTATACTGATTATTAAAATCAATTTATGGCCTGAAGCAGTCTTCAAGACAATGGTATATTTGTTTTCATAATATAATCATTTCGTATGATTTTCAAATGATCGATGAAGACCATTGTGTGTATGTTAAGAGATCCAAAGATAAATTCGCGATTTTATCTTTATACGTGGATGATATATTGATTGCTTGTAAAGACTGCGTATTTCTTACTCAAATTAAAGATTAGTTATTATCTTAATTTGAAATGAAAGACATGGGTGAAGTGGCATACATTCTTGGGATAAAGATTTTAAGAGATCGTTCGAAGAGATTATTATCGCTTTCAAAAGCGATGTACATTCAAAGAATTTTTGAATGATTCCATATGCAAGATTGCAAACCAATTGATAATCCTGGTTCAAAAAATGAAGGCCTTAGTAAGAGAAATTGCCCGTCAACGTCACAAGAAATGGAACAAATGAAGAATGTTCCCTACTCTAATGTAGATGGAAGTCTTATGTATACAATGATGTGTACAAGACCAGATATTTGTTACTTTGTTGGGATGGTGAGCAGATATCAATCAAATCTAGGCTAAGCACATTGGAAAGCAGTAAAGAGAATATTGAGGTATCTAAAGGAAACTGTGGACTATGCATTATGTTGTCAAGGCAATGATCTATGTATACGAGGGTATACAGATGCAGACTAGGGAGGAGATTTAGATGAAAGAAAATATACCTCAGGATATGTGTTCTTACTAAATCATAAAGTAATATCATGGAAAAGTAAAAAACAATCTTTCGTTGCATTATCCACAATGGAAGCTAAATTTATAGCATTCTCAACTACAGTATAAGAGGCTCTGTGGCTTCATCGATTTTTCTGCATTGGGGAGTCACTAAAAGTGAAATTAATATAATAACCATCAACTAGGATAGTTAAGCTGCAATCTCTCACCTAAAGACCCCAAATTTCATTGTAAGTTAAATAACATAAATACTAATTATAATTAGGTGAAAGATATAGTTGTAAGAGGAGAAGTGAACATGAAATATATATCTATACAAGATATGATAGCAGACCCAATGACAAAGCCAATTCTAGAGATGTATACATTGGGCATTAAAGTCACTAGGACTACGTAGATATTGAAATGTACTGATAAACATTTCTCTGCGTATGTTCACTCAGTCTAATGTCATATGATTGGATATAATGTATGATGAAAATTATACATTGTGTATCATTTGATTGATGAATATATGTGTTTATGTATAAATATATTTTGGGATGAATCATAAGTATATGAGACATATTATAGATTGGCCCTCTCACACGGGAAATCACCTATAGTGTTTATGCTCGCTAGAGATGAGGCATGTTTAAAGTTTATTATCTAACTGATAACTGAGAGCGAGAAACTTAAACTATGTCGCAAAGAAATTAGTTCAACGTGATTTGTTAATCACTATATCTTTGTTACATTTCCAGTTGTGAGTTCTGAACAGGTTTTGAATAGATAAGTGAACTCAAGTTAAACATTGAGTATGTTTGAACTATCGTCTGTATAGTATTTCTTAAATGAAAGATGTTCAAGTTAAATGAAGTGGGTAAATACCGTAACACATGACTCGTACCACGTGTGCACAACTGACTAAAAAAAAGGATTAATGTAAGTCGCCAGATCTCATTTTACATTGTGTGAGATCCTTAAGGTTTAGAAAAACCTCATCATATACCCTTATGACTCTTGTTTCATTCTTGAGAATTGAATTTAAGGTTTGCTACTTTAGGTTATTGCCAAAAGATCATGCAAGATGCGATCATATGGAATAATCCTAGGAAAGCAAATTAAATTTAATTCAAAAGAGAATTGAGAACAGAGAAAAGTCATTTAATTTAGATCATTGACTCGCATGAAAAGCATTCATAGATGGTCATCATCTCTTTAGTAGAGAACATAAATACAGTCATGACATAAGAAACTAAAGGAGATCAAAGAAAAGTGCAAATATGAGATATGACCTAGGGTATAACGTGCAATGTCTACTTAAGGACACTTAAGTCCTAGGATCAATTTGTTAATTGAAATGTCATATACTCCTAACAGATCTATGACAATGTGCTCTCGTCGTATGCTGGTCACACCAGCTATTGAACAAGTATGAGCATTGTAGAGTTTGCTTTTAATATTAAACCCATCATGTGTGAGTAGGAGATATGAGTCATTATTACACCCATAAAGGGTATAATAGTCATTATACTCTTGAAATAACTACAAAGAGTAGTTATATGAAGAACGCAACATTATATATATGCATCTGTGTATAGTTGTTGATCTTCATCATCAATAAAAGAGTACAGAAAAATAAAAGAAGGATTCTACAGTTAAAGTTGGTGATAAAGTTCTTTAACCGGTAGAACTACAATACTAAACCAGATATATATTTTTTGTTTTATATGCATATGAAACGGTCCTGATTAATATGGTCTTTGTGATTGGGTTTTATCACATGATTTTTGTGATTGTATTTTATCTTGTTTATTATATCTAACAATTACAAATGATGTTGATTTTGTGGAGATAATTACGATTCTTAGCTATATTTTGATGATAGATTAACAAAAATATAGGGAGGTCTTTGATAGTTTTTAAAATGTGGATCCAAGTGATGATTTGTCAAATCCCGTGAGAATGCTATCACCATGTTTGACTAACATTTGTTGTTCGTTTAAAAAAATTCAATCTTCAAGTCTCTGTAATAACATTATTAAATATTATGTTAATCATTTTCCATATATTCAAAGTAATTTTATTATTTAAAATTTATTAAATATTATGATTGACCGCAATCAGATTATTTTTATCTTTAACCTATCTCCAAGTTTATAATGACAAATTAAACAAATTCTAAAATCACTTTAATGTTTGAAAAATGTATGCTTCTTTTAGTAAAAGAAAACACTTTAAATTTATTTTCTTCATTCTTCTTTTTGTTATTTCTATATCCTAAATTACATAGGTGGTAACTAAAATTAAGGATTATATTTTCCAAGATAAGGTATAAGAGAAATTTATTGTCATGCAACAAATAAAAGATCGTTATAAGAGAAATTTATTGTCATGAAACAAATAAAAGATCATTATTTTATTTTTGTAAAAAGAGAAGGAAAATAAATAAAATTTAGAGAAATATATTGTCATGAAACAAATATTTTATTTTTGTAAAAAGCAAAGGAAAATAAATAAAATTTCTTAAAATTGGTAATTTTTTTTTTCATATTTTCCGAAAATAAGGGAAAATGGATAGTTTTTCAGTTCCAAGTACAAATTTTGCCGTAGGAAGACGAAATTCGTACATGGTCAGTGTAAATGAATAAATTTGTCGTACTATTTCTAAAAAGTCATCGTTTGTCTTTTCTAGTTATTGGTTGTAATAATATTCATGGTTCTTAGTGGTGTTTTCATTCTAATCTCCCTCGCCTGCATTCACATTCGCAATATCAACTTGTTTATACGGACCATCTCTGCTGAGTTGTTAAATTTTTTATCTATAAAATAACCAGAAAGTATTTTCATTTTTCAATGCTCCCTTAGCTGCAAGCCCATTCTCGGGGGTTGGAAATATTGCACAATGCTTAAGTTCTATGCCTTTCTCAAAGTGATTAAGATCCTGTTGAGAGACGCTTAGAACTTAAGTAAAATAAAGTTGATATGCCATTTCCCTTAAATCTTTCTTCAAAAATTTCATAACCCTATTGCTCGCAATTGAATTATCCTTCCTCCTTCCCTACAGTTGTACCCAGTTCAAAATTTCGCAATAAAGCGAGATCTGGGGAGGTCTGATGATACGCGGCCTTACTCCTACATAATAGAGAGGCTGTTTTCGATAGACTTACGTGCAGATGTGACAATATGCATTTCTTCTTTCTCTATAGCCAATAAAGTGGTATCAAACCTATACACATAATGAAAAAAAATGATTAGAGCTTTGTTCCCTTTTCAATTTCCAAAACTCCAAAAAGAAAACTATGATAATTGGTGTATCTAAATGAACATCATGTTAGCACCACAAAATGCGTAAGAGATTATTGAAAAAGGTATAGAGCAACCTAAAGATAAAGAGTCTTGATTCAAGTAGAGAAAGAAGAACTCTAAAAGGCTTAGTAAAAGGATCAACAAGTATTAACATTAATTCATGAAACTATGTTTGAGAAGATTTCAACAACATCAATTGTGAAGCATCCTTAGAAGATTTTACAAAATTCTCTAAAAGAAATTGACAAAGTGATAAAGATTCATCTTCAAACATTAAGGGCAAAATTAGAAGCAATCAAGATGACAAATTCTATATTAATTTTAGATTATTTCACTAGAGCATTAACAATTATCAATCAATTATGAAGATATGGAGGGATATTATAAGATGTAGAAATGTGATGATCATCAACTTATGGTCTTTATAAGCTCGTGAAGAGAGGATGAATGAGAAGGAGCCACAAGTAGAAATTATTTCCAAGTTGAACTTGAAAGACAACAAAGAAAAAAAGATGAATGTAAAAAAGAATTTCAGAAAGGAAAAGGAAGAAGAAAAAGTCATATTAGAGGATGTAGCAATTATCGAGATGTGGAAGAGGAATGTTTGATAGAAATTCAAACAAATTTGAAGTTACAATTCAAAATCAACTTATAAGATGGCATGGTAGAAACATCTGGTATAGAAAAGGTGCATAACCTAATATGCTATTTTATAATTGTGATAAATTTGTCCATTATGCAACATATTGTAAAAGCATAAACGATAAGGAAAAGAAGGCTTACTATGCAAAAAGATAGGAAGGTGAAAAGTCAACTTGGTTATTGACATGTAATGGAGATGGAGATAGAAAAAATGATTAAGAAATGTGGTTTTTAGATACAAATGAAAGTAAGCATACGTTAGAAAAACAAATTTACTTTTTTCGTTTATCGAATCTTTTATAGGTAATATTTCCTTTAGAGATAATATTGTAGTTGTTATTGAAGAGAGAGGTAACATTCTTATTCAATAACAACGGATCTCGTCAATTTATTTCTCAAAGTTTATTATTTTTTAGCCTTGAAATTTAGTATTTTAGGTTTGGGTTAAATTTTAGAGAAATGATATAAGGTACAGATGAAGAATAAAACTCTTGTTTTAAAAGATAATAAAGCCAAGCTAATCAATAAGGTAAGATGGATAAGAATAGAATGATTTCTCTCACAATACATATTAATTGTATGAAGTGCTTAACAGCTTACACAATAAATACCAGTTGGCTTTGGCATCTTTGAATAGGTCATTTAAATTTTGTGGGATTAGAGTCTTTGCTAAAGGAGGAGATGGTATATAAAATACCTCTTATTGTTCATCCTAATAAATTAGGTGAAGGAGGCATATGCGAAAGATAAATTAGTAATTGCTTTCTAAAAGAATTATGCGAAGGAGGCATATGCGAAAGATAAATCAGAAATTGCCTTCTAAAAGAATCACTTTTAAAAGCCTTAAAACCATTTCAACTTATTCACATCACTATTTTTTAGTCCTTTTAATCTAATTTCTCTCTATAAAAAAGCAAGTATTTTTGTTTTTTTATTGATGATTAAAGTCACAATATATTTATGTGTATTTCTTAAAAAAGAAATTTGAAAATTTTGAAGGTTTTAAGAAATTCAAAGCATTAGTAGAAAAAATGTGGATATCTAACTAAAGTAGGGAATGAGGTGAATTCATTTTTAATTGATTCAATGATTTTTATAATTATAATAGTATGTTGAAGATCAAATAAATGCATAAAGAATTTTAGGTTGAAGCAACAATATGGACGATATAATTTTCAAAAATATATTTTGTAAGTACTTAATTGTTCATATTTTTAGGCTTATATTTAGTGCATTTAACTTGTTTATTCGAGTAATTTCATTTTTAGGTCTTAATTAATATATTTGGAGCAAAAATAATGAATTTGAACAAGTTTCGAGCAATTTGGAGCTATTTTTACCAAGTTTTGAAGTTATAGGGAAAGTTTATGGCATCAACATACCTATGAACTTGCTCGTATACTTTAACATGACCATGTTTCGCACAAGACAAGTTGTTTTAAAGTTTCAAAGAGTTATACAGGCATAAACATGCTTATGTTGAAGAAGTACATGCTCATGTACATACCCATGTTTATATTTTGGGTCTATTTTTGCTTCAAATTTGAGGATCTCATGATTTTTTAAAAGTACATAACTAAACACACCTTTATACATCCTTGTGTACCACCTAAAAACCTAATTTTCAAACTATAAAATACAAAATCAAAAGGCAAAGGAAAGAGAAAGCCTGGAAGACACAACTGGAAGGCTTAGGAAAATAGAAAAAATAAAGAATAAGCAAGGAGACACTTTTGAAGTGAATTTCTTAAAGATTGAAAAGGATTTCATTATGTTTCCTTTGATTTTGTGTTTTCCCTTTAGTTTTGGTGCTTTGTTTTATATGATCATGAACCAAACCTTTTATGACAATTGTAGAAAATCAACCCTAGGATGAACCTTGTAGTGATTTTTTAATTTAATTTATTCTTTAGTGTTGTTGATATTTAATTATGTGTTCTTTAGTATTCTTGAATTAATATTATTGGTATATTAGTTCATGTATGGTTTTATGTAATTGAGATTGAGAAATCCTTTATATGAATTAAGATAACATAACTGAAAGGCATTGTATGCAAAGCTACATAAATATTCTAAATTAAGGTCAAACCTAATACCAAAATTCATAAATCAATTAATTCAGTTCTAGGAGTTTTAATTAGAAAGAAATTTATATTAATCAACCTAGGATTAATTGTTAATAATGTTAAGAACTATATTAGTATAATTGAGGAATTTACATTATCCATTATACTTTACTTTAAATTGATGTGTGAAGTCTTAACTTCATAAGAATTCCTAGGAGGATTGAAAGTTCAAGTACCATTGTCTTTATCAATTATTTCTAAGTTTAATCTTTGATTAGTTAATCAATTGTATTTTTGATTTGATTAATTTTCATTATCATAATTTTTTAGGCTAGACATTAGTACTATTAATTCTAGTTCTTTTCGGATTGACTCATACTTGTTAGTGTTAGCTATAGTTATATAACATGCTTGTAGTAAAACACAATCAAC
Source organism: Erythroxylum areolatum (assembly GCA_024520975.1). Taxonomy (NCBI): domain Eukaryota; kingdom Viridiplantae; phylum Streptophyta; class Magnoliopsida; order Malpighiales; family Erythroxylaceae; genus Erythroxylum; species Erythroxylum areolatum. Next base: position 45,382,496 of record JANIJH010000007.1, read on the forward strand.
CAAGGTTTTAGTGCCATTAATGAAGAATATGATATTAAGAACACTTAATTTCTAGCAATTTAGCCATTATTTTTTCAAATTTATTTTATTTTATTTTGTTTTGTTTATTTATTTTTCTTAGAACTCTCTTTATTGATCTTGTGTTCATGGCTTATTTTAGGATTTAGGTATTCATTGCTATAACTACCAACCAATGTAGAAGGATGGAGAGGACAATATTCTTTATGGGGTTACAACATATCATTGCTTATAGCAACATTTGAAGCTTGGAATAAGAGGCATGGTAATATGAGTGTGGAAGCTCAACTGATAGTCATAGTATGATGTGAAATTTATGGTAGTGGTCATCATAATCATGAATTTCAGATTGCATGTCGGAGCATCCAATTTGCATGGGATACTGGCTTCAAAACATCCCCTATAGGAATACTCATACTCTAGCGTAGAGCGATTATCCCAAATTTGTATGAAATGATCAAGTTTTATTTACATTTTAGAAATAATAACAGAAATAGGAGGATCGATGTATTAAGGAGCTCCTTATGAAAGCCATTACGACAACTAAAGCTAAGCTCTAAGAAACTCAAGAGCTATTCATCTCTGTCCTCATCACATAACGTTTGGCTGGAAAATTAATTTAGCTAATTTTTTAAGAGTAGCTAGGTGTTTTATCCAAATAAACCGAGAAAATTTTGAGGAAATAAGTGAATACAATAACTTTAAATAATGGATAGAAACTAAAGTTGAAGAAAAATAGGAAGATGATATTTAAGAAGAGAAGGAAGAGGAGAAAGAGGAAAATGAAAAGGAAGAGTCAAATAAGGAAGAAATCAAGAAATTATTTATAGTCATCTTAAGTACAAGGGACTCCTTCTTCCCAAGAATAAACTATCAAAGTCAATCAATGATCCATCAAGTTTTATTATTCTTTGTTATATTGATAGTTTGCTACTAAAATGAGCACTAGTATATAATACGTCCTTATTTTATTGCTTCATGTGGCCTATTTGAAGATATAAGCCTTTGTTTTACAAGACAAGTGAAACCAAGCCACTGATTGTAAACCCATGTTGAGCAAAGTGCTTGTTAGAAAGTCTAGCTAAAAGATTAATAAAGAAAAACTTGTTGGAAAGTAACCCAACAACTAGGTGTTTCTGTTTAAATTTTATACTTTATAGGATTTTCATCATAATTTTATTACTTGAGATTTGATGGAATTATACAGACTATGAAGGCTACATCACCCTAATGTGTTAGAGTAGAGGAAATGTTATTGACACTAGAAAACCATTAATGACATTAGATAAGGCTAAAAATATGTTACTATCAAAGCAGTGCAAGTTATCCTTACCTGCTCTCATAATTTTATATATTTAATAATTGTTCTTGAATGTTTTTGTACATTGAGGATAAAGTATAACTTAAGTATAGGGGAAGGACTTAACAATAAAACTTGCCAATTTGTTATAATTAGTTTAATAATGAATAATTTACGAAATTTTTTAAAAAGACATTGATTAAGATAATTCATTATGAGTTTGGTTGTGATTATGATTTAATTTGTTTAGGCACATAATTATGAGTTTTAATAATTAAGTTGGTTTTAATTTAGTTCATTAATTTTGAGAATCGATACTTGATTTGCATTATGATATTATTTGTATAATTTGCACATATATTGAGTTAAATGTGAATTCTATTTGAGCATTTTCAGTATCTTATATGTAAAAATTTTAAAAAGAGAAAATAAAAAAGAAAAATAGTGGTATATGTGAGCATAAACAATTTCACTTTGTTGGGTTTGTACTAATAAAAAGGACAAAGTTAAAGAGTGATGCCAGTAGCCTTTTAAGATAGTGACTTAATTAAGTAACTAGGGGTATTTATTACAAAGTATTTACTTTTGCATCCAAAGGCTAGGTGTCTTTTCAAACAAATTTTGAAATGCTCCTTTGTTTTTTTAAAGATGAATAAATTTCATTAACTTAAGTTGAGCTTAACCAAAAAAATAAAATGACAAGGAATACAAGTTTAACTCTCAAGTCATATAAACTTAATTGTACATATGTGCTTACCCAAGTTACATGAAGCTAGCATTAAACATTCCAGAGAATTTTCATTCTTTGAATGATTAAGGACTTAGCATCTTGAGCTATTTGTAACTCTTCGATCTAGTTGACAATGGAGCCCCCTATCATTTGAACTTCTTTCTCTACTCCTCTGGATAACGTATTGTTTTCTTCCCTCTAGATTAAGTATATGTCACAACATAGTGTAGTTTTTAGGATAATCCCATCTTTCTTCATTAAGGTAGTCATTTTGGTAGGCCAATGGATTATATTTATCCATTCCTTCTGTGACTAGTATATCTGCATAGTGTTTTGAATTCATAATCAAATTTTGTGGGAAAAATTACATTAGAAAAATAGGGGGTAATGTTTCAAGGTCTGTTGGAGTTATGTAAATATAGTGCTCTAGAAAGCAAGTGTATTTACATGTAACTTAAGTTTCTTCCAATTACATTTTTATAATGAAAATATTTATTATTAATGAAATAAAAGAGTTTGGTTTTATATATATGAGCATTATCTATCTAGTCAAAAGGTACTGAGATTCTTTTGTAACTAATAGACATATACATAAAGATGTATGGGAAACATGTATATTATTAGAATCTAAATTAATTGCTTCACAATTGAATAATCAAGTTAGTCGCTTGATTATGGTTTAGACTGTAGTGTTGTGATTTATCTCCATGTAAGTAAAGGATTTTACTTTAAGGGAATGATGAGTTTCATATCATGATAGTAGTTAACTATCGATAATGGCACTATTAAACGAATCTGGAATCAAGTATGTTTTAAAGAATAAAGTGGGCCGTCACTTTAATCTTAAAATATACAACTTAAGCATTCACTTATTATGGACCACAATCTTGATGAGTGGTGAACTTATATATGTTTCATTATAATTCTTGATATGATTAGAATGGATTTTCATATAGTATTAATCCAGTGTCTGCTTGTTGGAATTATTAATTAAAACATGTATTAGGGAACATGCACTCAAATAAAGAGTTTATAATGATATCATCAGTTCTAGATATTTTAAGGAGATTTGGTGATTAAACTGGTGCCAGTAGTTTATACATTATCCCAAAAAGGAAACTGATACAAAACTCTATACTATGTCATCCCCAAAAATCGTCCCAGCTGACCAACCTGTGTGCCATCGGTTTACTTGCCCACGAACTCACACGGCAAGAAAAGTCTATCACGGGGGCTAGGAAACTACTAACGCTGTCCTGAAAAATATTTGCAATGTTGGGTAAGTTTGCGAACTCATTGAGAAACCATCATCGATGGTTCACCCAACTCATGCATATACATACAATATATCACATAGTCACACAATAACACATTCGGAACAACATAAGACAATTTACATATTTTCATCACAACATAAATCAGACATATCACTGCGCAATCGTCACATAATACACGCATTCTCAATTTTCGCAATACAGTCAGATACATAATGCATGCCACTTCT
>JANIJH010000007.1:45430357-45455503 GCA_024520975.1 Erythroxylum areolatum
ATATATATACATACATATGCTTGACTTTGGTCAATTGCCAATGGCTATGAATATATTAGCCACTGAGCTGTGTAGCTAACCCCACGCTTCCCTCCTCAGGGCAGAAAGAGAAGATTAGCGATCCTTGCAAAACAATGGAACTCCAAGATAGTTAAAGACTTTTTTAATGAAGTTAGTTCAGGAAATTTTGTAATTTAGAATCATTTTAAGCATAACCATTCAAATTGTATCGTGTGTATTTCGTATTTTTGTATTTGTATTTGGAAATGAGCTTGCGTAAATTCTTTTTGAATTCATCCATAAAATATGATTGGATTTTGGGTTGTGATTCTCTAAATTTTTTTAATTGTTCGATGTTCAACTATTATAGGCACGACACCATTATGGGACGACAGGCTTTGTATGACTCCTGATTGTTGGGCTCCGAAAAGGGGGCCAACATCTGGGTGGTTTCAGAGATGATGTTTAATGTCTCCGAATGCTGGGCTCCAGAAGTGAGGTCCAGTAGAAAGTGAGTCAAAAAAATGGAACACCTTCTTCTCTTTCGTCAAAAATGATGAAGAAGCCAATAAATAAGACATTCGCATTTGTTTTACTATGGCCAGATGAAAAGTCAAAAAGAAGCAAAATGGAACCTTTCAATTTCGATTAAAGATGAAAGAAGAGAGTGAAGTGCATCCAATGCATCACTTCATTCTTTAATCAAAAATAAAGATGTCAATAAATGAGACACTCTCATTTGTTTCAGATGGCTATATGAAAAGATCAATAACTTAAATGAGACCCTCTCATTTTCGGTTATGAGATGAAAGAAACGAGAGCGTTTATCAAATGCACCTCTTCTTTTTTTTAATCAAATGAATGCTAAAAGGTTACATGCCATCATTAAAAGACATCCATGAAACCATTTAATGATAAGATCATTACTCCATTTAATGATGACACTATTAAACCATTTAATGATGATGAAGCATGATAAAAACCCACCTTAAATGTGCAGTTATCCATTTAGTCCAATTAACTAAAATTTGCCCTCCTTTTATCTTTAATAACTTTGTTTCAATTTGATTAATCTAATTAATCAAATCAAACCAAAGTCCAACCCAATATTAAATGTCCATTTGGGATTCTAATTAACAATTAATTAGTGTAAGCCCAACATTTAATCATAGACTTTAAAACTTAACTAAATTATTCTGGCATTATTATTCTAAATCTAATTCGGTCCTTTCTTCTTTCTTATTTGCGGAAACCCCTATTTATTTTTCTTACTTTCCTTGATAACCTTCCTAGAAGCCAAGTGGAGAATCTAATTGGACTTACATAATTCAAGCTCCAATAAGCAGAAATAATTTAATCTCATTAGAATTAATTCCAACTTATTAACCAAATGTCATTCTACTAAAGACAATTAGCTGAATTCTTGAAATACTAAATATTATGAGAACACATGTTTTTAATTAGATGTCTAATTGCAAACTCTATCATGAACCATATTATAGCCATCAGCACAATAAAGGGTAAAATTACATTTTTGCCCTTATGTTGGCTTTTCCTTCTAGATCTCCCGTTTTACTTTATATGGTGATTAACATATAAGAAGCCATCTTGATGTTAAAACTTGAAAGGTAGCCAGTCCATCAAACTATTGGTGCCAGTTTAATCACCAATCTTTGTAAAACATCTAGAAGTGATTATATCACTATAAATTCTTTATTTGAGTGAATGTTCCCTGATACGTGTCTCAATTAAGAATTCCTATATGCAGACACTAGATTGATACTTTGTAAAAATATGTTCCGATCGTATCCAAAATTATAATGAAACATATATGAGTTCACCACACATCAAGATTGTGGTCAATATTCTTTAAAAACATATGTGATTCCAGATTCAATTAATAGTGCCATTATCAATAGTCAACCACTATCATGATATGAAACTCACCATTCCCTTAAAGTAAACTCTTTTACTTACATAGAGATAAGTCGCAACACTATTGTCTAAACTATAATCAAGCGACCAACTTGATTATTCAACAGTGAATCAATTAATTTAGACTCTAATAATATACATGTTTCCCATACATCTCCATGTATATGTATATTACATACCAAAAAATCTTGGTACCTTATGACTAATTATATTACGCTCTTATAAATAAAATGAAACTCTTTTGTTTTATTAATATTAATTATTTTTATAAAAAAATGTAACTTGAAGAAGATTAAGTTATATATAAATACATATATTTTTTAGGACACTATATTTACATAACTTCAACAATCTCCCACTTGCCCTAAAGCAAGTTTGACATATCCCTCATTCCCATCCCTTCTAGGTAACCTTCAAAGCTCTTTTGAGACAACGTCTTTGTCAATGAATCAACCAGGTTTTGCTCTGTGGGAATCTTTATCACATTCACCTCTCCATGTTGTTTTATCTCCCTTATAATATGATACTTTTGCTCAATGTGTTTGTCGACTTTATGATTCCGAGGTTCTGTAAAATTAGCCACTGCCCCACTATTATCACAATAAAGTGTAATGGTCTTTTCTGCCTTAAGAATTACCTCCATATCATTTAGGAAGTTGTGGAGCCAGACTACTTCCTTTTTTGCCTCACAACTAGCAACATACTCAGCTTCCATAGTAGAATCAACAACACAAGATAGCTTGATACTCCTCCAGACTATGACTCCAACTCCTAAAATAAATACAGAGCTAGATGTTGATTTCCTTGAATCAACATCTGATTGAAAATTAGAATCTGTATATCCTGTCGGAAGAAGGTTACTTCTGAAGTAAATAAGCATTAAGTTCTTCGTACTACGAAGATACTTCAATATGCAGTTAATCGCAGTCCAATGCTCCATTCCTGGATTGGACTGGAATCAACTTACTAGTCCCACTGCATAACAGATATCCGGTCTAGTGCAAAGCATAACATACATTAAACTTCCAACTACCAAAGCATATGAAATGTTAAGCATACATTCGACCTCCTTTTAGGTCTTAGGTGCTTGTTCTTTTGAAAGGTTGATTCTATGTCTAGTAAACCCCTCTTGGAATCTTGCATGGCAAACTTATTGAGCATGTTCTCAATATAGGTTAATTGGGATAAGGCTATCTGTTTGTTCTTACGATCCCTTATAAGTTTGATCTCTAGAACATATTTAGCCTCTCCTAAATCCTTCATTGAGAAATGTTCATCTAGCCATCCTTTGACTGTAGATAACATTTCTACATCATTCCTAATAAGTAAAATGTTATCGACATACAGAACTAGAAAAATAACCTTGCCTTCTTGTATACTTTTATAAACACAAGGCCCATATAGGTTTTGTATGAACCGATAGGTTTTGATAGACTTATCAATCCTAATGTTCCAAGACCTAGAAGCTTGCTTAAGTCCATAAATGGACCTCTATAATTTACATACCTTATGCTCATTGCTTGGCTCAACAAATCCTTCTGGTTAGGCCATATAAATGATCTCCTCAAGATCCCCACTAGGAAATGCAGTCTTAACGTCCATTTGCCATATTTCATAATCAAAATAGGCATCTATGGCCAAAAAAATTAAGATAGACTTAGGCATGGCAATCAAAGAAAAAGTCTCCTCATAGTCTATTCCCTCTTTTTGAGTATAGTCTTTAGCTACCAATCTAGCTTTAAAAGTCTTTACCTTTCCATTTGATCCTCTTTTCCTTTTGTAGATCCTTTTGCACCCTATGGCTTTTACATCTGGTGGTAGATCTGTAAGGGTCCAGATTTCATTGGTGTACATGGAATCTATTTTAGATTCCACCGCCTTGAACCATTTTTCTGCATCAACATCATTAATAGCATATATATAAGTGATGGTATCCATTTCTTCTTTGTCTGAGATGGCAATTATGCTTCCTCCTAGACCTAGATACTTGTCTGATTGTTTCACAACCCTTGCACTACATCTAGGCACTACTTGATGTTCAAGCTACTCTTCCGATTCAACTCAAATTTAACATCTTGTTCTGCTATATCCAAATCAATTCTTGCTTTGGATGAAATAGCTAACTCATTTAGTACTACTTCACTTCTTCCTTTGTGATTTCTCACAAATTCTTCCTCCAAGAAGGTCGCATTTGTCGACACAATTACCTTCCTGTCATGAGGACTGTAAAAATAGTACCCTCATGTACCCGTACGATATCCTACAAACAAACATACTTCTAACCTTGGTTCCATCTTTGTGGATTCATGTCTTAAAACATGGGCTGGGTAGCCCCAAGTTCTTAAATGTTGCAACGAAGGCCCTCAGCCAGTCAAAAACTCCCTAGGTGTTTTAAGCATTAATTTGGATGGAGCAAAATTAAGAAGATAAATTACCGTTTGCATAACATATCCCCATAACTATTATGGAAGGCTAGTGTAAAACATCTTTGATGTTACTATTTCTAATAGTCTTATTAAAACTTTTCATCATCAGGCAAACCAACTCAAAAACCGCATAACTTTTCATTTTCAGAAACTAACAACAACAAGGACAGAAAAGTACTAATTAACTATGTTATAGATTAAAGATATGCCAGTGGATGAGTTGTAAGCTACTTTAGGTCTGGTGTTTGTATACAAAGAAGCGCTGTCGACTAACATAAATGAAAAAAGGTTATGGCTTCATGCCATAAATACTGTGATTTATTAAAAGAAGAGAAATCAGTATTTATTATTCGCGTGCAATTGAAGGATTTGATCACGCATACAAATGGTTAATTTAGGCTCGAAAACCCTATAGTTTATTTAAGATTTAGTTGTCTGAGTAGGTAGCTAGGATGAAAACTAAGGAAGACGGTTTCCTCCATGATCCAATAGGATCTCCATTACAGGCACCAAGATTTGAGCGTGTTATACATTTGATATTAATGTATATTAGCATCCCAACGGATGATGTTTAAATATTAAAAATGTGGAGATGCTATTTTCATATAAATACCTTTTCTTTCAACCCCATCGTTCTTAGTTAATCTGACCTTGCCAAAATCACGGTTCGGCAGAAGCTTCTTTCCCAATTTCTTATGCTATCTTCCTAATCTATGTTTATTATAAAAACTAAAAAGCGTTATGTGAAATATTGTTTTTCCGACCAAGTCATTTAATATATTTGAGCTAAACAATGGAACCCATACCTTTTTAGCAATAAAATCCCCAAAGTGTTGCAATACCAATCAAGCTAGAGATTGCTGTCATTCTAATTTATTATTTTATTTCAAATTAATAGATAATCCTTCCTAGAAGTAGTTTCTATCCTTCATTTATTATTTTAGTCCAATTACACAAACATATTCTTTACTGCTAAAAAATGCTATTCCACTGACATTTGAAATTGTTGATAATATAATATCTTAAGGAGCTAACGATACATTGACCTGTGGAAGTGAAAATTGAAAATATTTAGGGAAACACAAGGGCATGTCCTTCAAAATAAATTTGAAAAGAGCATGCCTCCCTAGCTACATTATCTGGTGTGCCTTGACGGTACCTGTATCAATATATGGAAATATTGTAAAGGAGATAAATTATCAAAAATATTTTAAAGGGCCAATGTAGATGCATTAAATTTGATTTTACGAATTAATTATATAGTTTATCCTTATTCCATTACTCAATCCATAATTTCTTCGAGATTCAAATACTATTATTAATTCTTAAATATATTAGAATTAGCAAAATAAATCCATGATCTAAACTAAAGACAAGATTTAAAGATTAAAATATAATGAAAAGAAAATTCAATATGCAATCAAAATTTGAACTAACATTTAAGAACTTGCAAAAATCAAATATTAAGAATTTATTTATTTTTAAACATAAAAGGCCAACTTATTTTAAATATAAAAACATTATTTCTTTTCTGTTTAATAAGCAAACAATTCTTAGTTTTATTTGAAAGTCAAAAACAACAATAAAAGTGAAAAAATAATAAATCAAAATGTTGAACCAAGGGAAGTTACGTGAGAACAAGATATCTCCTATCGAAGGATTATGAAAGAAAAGACAAAGTCTGCAATCTTCAATATCAAGATCCAGTTAAGAAGAAGATCAAGATACAATGAAGTTATTTTATGTATTACTTATTGTAAGTTCATCTTGATTATTTTTTTATAGTCTAAAATGCTCACCATGCATAAACTTTTCACTTCACTACATTACATTAGTTTTTCCATTCACTAAGACATATTGAAGTTTTTGCTTTTAATATACAAGCCTCTTGATCTTTCAAAAAAGTTTGAGAAACATTTTTAGGAAGTTTAATTCTTAAGTTCATTAATCAAATTGAGCATTTGAAAGTGTTAAAATTATGTTTTTGGGGTAATTGGTTAACCTATATGGGATAGTGGACAACCAATATATGTTAAAGTTAAATTTGATATATCGTGAGTTTATTGTAACATTGATTAATATACTAGTTGACTAATAGCCAACCAATATGCCTACTGGTTGACCAATGTTCCAACAACCAATGAATCTGGAGCTTTTAACGTATATTGCTAAATCATTATGCTATAGCGATCGATTAGTACAGTGCATATAGCTATTGTAATAGATAGTTCTTGGCTTCAACGACTAGGAAGGGTCCTAAAACACTATAAATAGGTGTTTCTCATTGGTTTTAGCAATAATAAGCATTAGAATATTAACATTTTTATCATTTGAACAACCATTATCTCATTTTGAGTATGTAAGCCTTTTTGTAATTACCAAAATATTCAAGTGAATAAGTTCAAGTTGTAAGTTACTTTTCAGGTTTATGATCATTGTAATAAGAGTACTTAAAGTTGATTGAGTTTCCTTTCAACCTTAAGAAAAGATTGAAAAAAAGTTCCCCTTTGCCTAAATAAAATATTGTAAATAGGTTTTTCTTGGCCTTGAAAGAAGAATTACATTGAAAATCCAAGAAGAGTCTTGGGAGTAGACATAGGCAAGGATTGTTTACCAAACTAATATAATTCGATTTGTATCTCTAGTTCCTTACTCCTTACTTTATTATTTACAAGCATTGTTAAATTTGTTAAATTTTTATTTCATTCTTGCATTCACGATTTTGGGGGATTTTTTTATAAGTCCATATTCTTTTATTAAAATCTTGAAATCACCAAATTCACCCCCTAGGTGCCACTGGAGAATAATAAGTGGTATCAGAGAAAGTTTAGAGAATTAGAATTTCAAACGAAATCTTATAACAAAGGTCTTAGTGACATACCTAGGGTCATCTTCATCACCCTTTAACCAAAAGGGTCAAAACAGTTGTAAGGCTCCTTTGTTTGATGGAAATGACTATTATTATTAGAAATAAGAATTAAATTTTTTTAATGGCAAAAAAATTTGATCTATGGGAAATTATCTTAAATGGTATGTATATTTCTACTAAAATAGTAGATGATAGAAAAGTTCCTAAGTTAAAAGAGGAATGAGATAGTTAAGAAAATAACAAATTCATCTTTATTTTATTATATTCATTAGGAAGAAATGAATTCAATAGTTTTAATGTGCAAAACAACTCATGAAATTTGATATATTCTAAAAGTCATATGAAGGAACAAATCAAGTTAAGGACACAAAGTTAGCACACTAACTCACCAATATGAAATGTTCCAAATGAAACATAATGAAAACATTTCTAGCATGTATACTAAATTTATTGATATTGGTAATAATCTTAAGGGTCTTTGAAAGACCTATACTAACATTGAAATAGCAAGGAATTTGCTTAGGTCACAGCAGAAATTGTAGGAAGCTAAAGATCTAACAACTCTATCAATCGAGGAGCTTATTATATCTCTTCTTACATATGAGGCTCCAAGAGACATAAGAAGAAATGACACTTCTAAAGATAAATAATTTAGTATTCAAAGTTACAAAGGAAAAGTCAAGTAAAGAGGAAGAGACCTCATCTAGTGAAAGTGATGAAGAAGATATTGATTTAATCACTAAAAAATTTAAGAAATTGTTGAATAAGAACTCCTTAAAAAGAAAGGATTACAATGGTGATAAGATAGATTCAAAACATAAATTAAATAACATTATTTGCTTTAAATGTAGGAAAGCAGACACTTGAAGTTTCAATGCCCTCTTCTTAGATAAACGTGAAAGAAATTACAAGAAGGAGAAGAGGTACAATAGAAAAAAGAAGGCACTCAAAGCCTGCACTTGGGATGACATAAGTGACTCCAAAAGTAAGCATTCGGAAGGAGACGTAGCTTATATATGTTTTATGATAAAGCATGATGATGAGGTGCTTTCTAACTCTTAATCATAAGATAATAATAGTGACATCAATTTGGAATATGATGAAATTTGTTGAGAATCTTGAAATTATGAGCATGAAAAAGAAAAAGATATATTCCAAACTCAAAGAAGTTTGAAAGAAACTAGATTCTTACATAAGTGAAAATGAAAAGATAAATAGTTAATTTTATAACATCAAGGCTTCTAAAAATTTGGCTATAGTAGATAATCGTGACTTACACACATTAAAGCATTAGAATGAAGAGTTGAAGAAGGAAGTTGATTCCCTTAAAGACTCATTGTCCAAATTCACAAAAGGGAGTGAGAAACTAAAGAGTATGTTAGGAGATTAAAAGAGTTCTAATAATAGGCATGGAATTGGATATAGTCATGGGAATGCTTCTAATACTAAAACTACATTTGTCAAAGGAAACCATTTACCTAGTGAAGAGCCAATGCCTAGGATAACAAATTAATATAGAGCATCCATATCTAAGAACACACCTGACACATCCATTAGGGTTCACATTAAGAGTAAACCTCACACTTTTATGTATCATTGAAAGATGTAAATTTTGCCATATTTATATCTCATATTTGATGCGTTTTTGCTTAATATTCTATAATTTTATTGTATAATTGGTAAATTGTGTTTATAGGTTATAATTATCTTTATAGACTTATAGGAGAAGAATTCAGATAAACACGCAGTATAAAAAGAAGAATCGAAGTAGAGAAGTAATGCATGACCATGCACTTCTTCCAGGCCATACAGAATCATGATTTTTAATGTTTTTGGAATTACACAGCCTGATACACATTTAATATAAAAAGAGAGTTTCAGCTGCTAATGAGAGGGGGTGACATGGAAGGCTATTCTAGATGTGGAGATCATTCTTAGGGGGAAATTTTGGTCCAGACAAGTGGAAACACATAAAGAAATCATTGATAGATCTATTGGAATACAAGATCAAATCTCTACATTGTAAGAACATTCAATAGAAGATAACTAGGGAGATTTAGAATTAGGATCTCATTGTTTTCAATTCATTATTATTTTTATGTATATTTAGATTAGATGAACGCTATGTTAATTCTTTCATATGATTTGAATTGATTGGTTTGGTTGTCATATTAGATCTGATTACATGTTTTATTTATGTTCTAATTTCATACATAGTGATTAAGAAATCCTCGGTTTGAATAGATGTCTCACAACTGGAAGGAGTTGATTGCAACCTTAGAGATAAGATGACATGAATTTTTCGAATTAAAGTCAAACCTAATAGAGGGATTCATAAATCAGTAAAGAGATCCTATAAACTTTAAGCTGAGTAATTCGATTCGAAACTTTAGGATTAGTTGTTAGTAGATTCAAGATTAGCTACTAGCATACCATAGCAGTCTTCATGGTCCAATAAATCAATAAAACAACTGCATGATAAAAGATCAATCTGTTACAGGTTTTAGGGTATTCGAACCTAGATACTAATTTTTGTTAACAATATTTTTCTAAATGAATTCCATTGTCTTGGCATTCATTATTATTTTCTATTTCTATTTTACTTATTTAAGTATTTATTTTCTTTATTAAAAACTAAAATCAATCCTTAGGCTAGATAATAGGGGAAGGGTAACAACTAGTATTCATTGTCTTTGTGGGATTGACCCATACTTACGGTACTAGCTACAACCATGTCATGCAGTTGTGGGTATTACAATATTAACTTTCACAAACTAAGTCAATCAAGTTTTTGGTGTCGTTACAAGAGACTTTCACATTAAGAAAGCCTGAATGATATTACTCTAGTCATTTTCATTTCATTTTATTTTATTTTTTCTTTTGTATTTATTTTATTTTATCTTAATTTATTTTTTCCAATTTATTTAATTATATTTTGCACTTTTCTACATTAACATTGTGTGGTGGTTTATTTTAGGAATTGAGCTTTAATGTCATCAGCACAACATGTAATGGAAGGATGGAGTGAACAGTACTTTTATGAGAGCCAAAATACATCTTCATAATATGCATTATCAACATAAGGAAGAGAGAGGGGCTCTCATATGTTTTCGAAGATTGAACCGATATTTAAGTTGTGTCACAATAGTGATAGCAGATATCAATACAATCATGAATGTTAAGCACCAACTCATATATGGGAGCAACCAAACATGTACAATCAACCTCAAGGTGCATTGTATGAGAATAGCTACAATTCTGAGTGGAGTAACTCTTATACTTATTAATGAAGTGAGTACACTCCAATTGAATGCTTACAGCACCAAGCAACTCCATTTAGCAAGCCAACTGTAGAAGATATGATGACGGATTTCATTCAAGAATAAATCATGAAGCATCACAAAATAGAGACTCATATAAAAATTTTGGTAAATCGAATGGACCAGCTGGTGAAGATATTATCTAACGAGATCCAAGGGAGTGTGCCTAGTTATTCTAAAATAGATGCTAAAGAACATGGAATGACAATCACTCTCAAGAGTCACAACAAGCTTCCAGAGGACGAGGAAGCAAATCTTAGAGATAAATTAATGGAATTTATTGCACAGCTGAAAGCTAACTGACATGATTTCGTATGTGAAGACAAGAAAACGGTTGGCTTCACAAGTGGAGTGACATTCCAAAAAGAGCTTTAGGAGAGGAAGAAGAAGAAACGGAAGAGGAAGCAATTCTCATAGATAAATTAATGGAATACCTTTCTAAACTTAAAGCTAGCCGATGCAAATTTGAAGAAAGAGTTTTTTTACTTAAATTTCTTGAGCATAACATAGAATACTATTTGAGCTTATTAATGCAGTATAGTGAAGAAAAGATAACTATTGGCTTCATGGATGGAGAGACATTCCAAGAAGAGCTTCCTAAAGAAATCTTCATCTAAGAAGAGAAAGTAGAAAATGTCAGGAAATGATTGGAAGAGATGAGTCAAAAATCTCTGTCCAGGAAGAAGAAGAAGAAGGAGAAGAAGAGTGGATAAAGCTAGTTGAGGAAGAACTGGCAGAGGAACAAAGTAAGGAAACTACTAATAAGGTGTTGATAATGATCTTAAGTATAGAGGATTCCCACTTTCTCAAAGACAAACTATTCGATGTCGCTAATGATTAAGGGAGTTTTATCATCCCTCATTTTATTAAGAGTTTGTCATTGAAAATGACATTACTGCACTTAATTGGTTTTACTAACTTAATAAATTATGTCCTTTTGATCAATCTATAACATGTGGCTTAATTATAGGCTATGAAACCATTTTATGGAGAAAAAGGTGAAAGCAAGCTACTGGTTAATAACCCAGGATAACGTTAAATGTGTAGGTTACATTGAGTTAATGACGTTAAACAAGCACTACATGGGAGGTAACCCATGAATTAGGATGGGTTTCAATTTTATTTTGTTTGATTATATTTCATATGTTAGGATAGGATTTTATTTTTTGTTATGATATTTCTTTTATCTCCTTTTATCCTTTTCTTTTATATTTTATGAGGATATTAGTCTCATATTGGATGGATCCAAATCAGAAATTGTTATATTCAGGAAAGTGCTAACTCAATGCTCTCACTCATTATACATGTTTACATTGTATACATTGACGACAATGTACAACTTTAAATGCGGGGATGGGTTTAATGAAATTTGAACTATTTTCTTTAAACTTATTATAATCTTGATTATAAATTTTATTAACTGATATTTTGAATTAGTTAAGTATGCCCATTAATACTCTACTTTATTGTTGAATATTGATTTGAATTGGCGTGTAAAAGGATGATGGTTAGAATAAATTAGTTTTCCAAGTCATATTTTTAGTATTCGTTGAAATATTCAAGTTGAATGATATTGCATATCATTTACTCACATAATACTCAATTTTTGTGAGTTTTTAAGCCTAAGAGCAAAATTTTCAAAAAAATTTTAAACCTTTTGTTATTTTTTCATATAAGTGATATCATGTGTAGTAGAATAATTCTAGAACTTATTTTCATTATACACAATGAGACCATATTTGTTGAATTAGAAGCATTGACGTTACAAAGGCATTGAATTTATTAACTTGCTTTAGCCTATATCTTTATTACCACAACCTCAAATTGACCTTTAGGAATTTCCTAGTTGAGCCTGACCTTTAGGAATTTCCTAGTTGAGCCTTAGTCATTTTCATTGATTAAACCCATATATTAATCTTTATCCTAATTTTGTTAGAAGACCTTTTTATTTTTCTGAACCTTGAAGGTTATTTACTTATTGAGACTTGAAATTCTTAACTGGTCCAATATTTCTTTAATGTGGTACATGATGAAAATGCACGAAATTATTGTTAAAAAAGAAGAAAAAAGAAAAAAAATCAAGCATTAAAAAAAAGAAGAATAAGTATATCGTACCATTAGTTTTGCAATGAAAGGACCTATATGTATTGTGAATAAGTTTCATATAATGTTCTTTTGAGTAAATGTCCTTTAAATCATCCTTTTTATTATCCCAATCATATCATACCTCAACCCCATTACAACTTGTATAAAGACCTTTTGATTTTTATTTCTACTTTATACATAAGTGGTGGAGATGCGATTTTATTACAAATATATGGTAAGAAT
Organism: Erythroxylum areolatum; assembly: GCA_024520975.1. Taxonomy (NCBI): domain Eukaryota; kingdom Viridiplantae; phylum Streptophyta; class Magnoliopsida; order Malpighiales; family Erythroxylaceae; genus Erythroxylum; species Erythroxylum areolatum. The sequence goes on from JANIJH010000007.1 coordinate 45,443,236, forward strand.
TCTACCATGCACTGATTGAGAGTTTTGATACCTTTCACCCTAAACATTTAAGTGCACTGAGTGATATATTGGTGAGGTTGGAAAGATATATGTTTTTTATTTAAATGCAATTGTTGATGAGATTACTATTAATATTTCTTAGGAAATTAATTTTAGGATAGCTTGACTCTTATTGTATGTTAATTTGATTCAATATGACATGAAGATATATGGTATGAATGGACAGATTGAGATTGATGATGGATTGATGTTGTAAAATTTATAATCTTGATTATGGTTTGCTTGAGTATAAGCAAAAGCTTAAGTGTGGAGATATTTGATAAATACAAAATTAACCATATTTATATCCTATATTTAATGTGTTTTTGCTTGATATTTTATACTTTGGTTGTATATTTGGTACTTAATATGCTTCAAGTGTGTTTATAGGTTACAATTGCCTTCACAGACTTAAAGGAGCATAATTCAAATGAAAACATGGCATAAAACAAATAATCAAAGCACAGAAGTTATGCACAATTGTGCATCAAGCCGTGCACTTCTTCTTGGCCTTACAAGATTGTGACTTTCAAAGTTTTTAGAAACACACGATCTAATACACGACTATATACTAGATTGTATAATTCCCAAAAACCTAATTTTTTATATGAAAAGATGTTTTCGATAGCCGATGAGATGAGGAGACATTGGGAGGTGATTCCAGATTTGGAGATCATTCTCAAGGGGCAATTTCGGTCTACAGAAGTGGAAAAAAGAAGAAATCATCAATAGTTCCATTGGAATACAAGATCAAATCCTTACATTGTAAGAACATTCTATAGAAGATAACCATGGAGATTTAGAATTATGATCTCATTGTTTTCAATTCGTTCTTCTTTCTATATTCGTTTGATTTTGTGTTCAATCCTGAGTAGCTAAATGTTGGCCCCCACATTTCCTTCTTCTTATTCACTTCATATTTTATATTCTCTAGTTTCTCAGCCTGGAGTGCAGCATCTACCAATTGCTGGTAGTCATAGAAATTATGGACCAATACCTTCTTCTTGATTCCTAAATGAAGTCCTCCTTCAAACTTGCAATACTTGTCCTCCTCATTCGCGACAATGTTGGCCGCATATCATGAGAGTTGGTTAAATTTTGGCTCATACTCACTTATACTCATATCTCTCTATGTGAGATTCAGAAACTCCCTGGCCTTCTCTTGTACATAAACCCTCGAGAGGTACTTCTTCCTGAACACTTCCATAAAATCTCTTCATGATAGCACCGAAGGCATAAGCTGACTGCCACTGATTCCCATTAATGGAGTGCATCCCCTTGTAGCAAGCTAACTGTATAATCCAGTTTCTCCTCATCAGAGCACTTCATCTGCACTAGGACTCTCTCTGTGCTCTTCAGGATTTGTAGTCCCGTTGAAATCCACAACCTTATACTCACGGAGCTTATCATACTGTCCAGTCTTCTCCAAAAGAGCTTACACTAGGACTTGTGACCCTTGACTCATGGCATATGTGAAAGTATGAGGAAAAGATTAAAAAAACTGTGGGTTTAGAGGGTTTACTTGAGGCATAGGAGGAGGAGGTGATGGTTGCACACTAGGTGCCTCAGAATCAGGAGCAGAGTGTGTCTTCGTGTCTTGTGGGATATAGGATTCATCCGTGATCCCTTAGCGAGAGCAACATCCAGTCATAGCTCCTTGAGTTCTCTTTCGAGGCAGTATAATCACTCCTTCAATTTAAAACCATTGAAAATCTTTAGTTCATGCAAAACAATTTTCAAATCATGTAAAACAATTAAAAAAATGTAAGTTATTCATTTAAGACAATTCATATTCATTTCATGTCTTACATTACCCATTTCATGCCAAGGATACTCCTAAACCTAATCACTCTGATACCATAAGTGTTGGACACCCCATCCTCATGAGACTTACACCTGACATCCTAAGTGACATATGGACCCGCCTCCCATATGGGGGGAAGCCTACACCAATCAGTCACCAAAATCAATCTCATTTCTCCTATTTTAGAATAGATTTTGGGAAACTTCAAACTAGAATTACACTTTGACTTCATCTACAAAAATGTTCCCCATTGTATGATCTTTCTAATGACAAAAAAAATCGTTCAATTTGGTTTAGAAATCTAAAAGTTATACCTAAAACATTTTTGGATTGTTATTATACTGAAACAATACGCTATAGTCAACTTCCATCTCGAAATTGAAAGTCCTAGAGACTGCATTAAAATTTGATTTCTTCAGATAATTTGTAGCTCTATGTCTTTAGTTTAGTTTGAAAGAAAATTCATCTCATTCTAATATCCTGCCAAACACAGAAAACTACTCACTTCTGCCATTGTATTTGATGCATGCCAATTCACCACTACTTTAATTTTCCTTGGATCAATATATACCCCATCCTTTGAAATTACATGTCCAAAGAATACTACCTCATGAAGCCAAAATTCACAATTGCTGAATTTGGCATAAAGCTCCTTCTCCCTCAGTATTTGCAACACTATCCTGAGATGTTTCTCATGTTCCTCTTCGCTTTTGGAATAAACTAGAATGTCATCTATAAATACGGTGACAAACTAATCCAGATACTCCTTAAAGACCCTATTCATAAGATTCACAAATGCAGTTGGAGCATTGGTCAATCTAAATGACATAACTAAGAACTTATAATGCCCATACCTTGTCCTGAAGGCTATCTTGCTTACATCAGACTCCCTGATTCTGAGCTGATGATAACCTGACCTGAGATCAATCTTTGAAAATACCTTTGCTCCCTACAACTGGTCAAACAGATCATCTATTCGTGGTGGAGGGTACTTGTTCTTAATAGTCACCTTGTCAGGTTTCCGATAATCAATACACATCTGCCAAGTTCCATCCTTTTTTTTAACAAACAGAATCGACGCTCCCTATGGTGACAAACTTGGCCTTATGTACCCCTTCTCTAATAGTTCTTCCAACTATTCCTTAAGTGCCTTCAGCTCAGCTAGAGCCATTCTATACGATGGTATGAAAATAGGTGCTATACTAGGAATCAAGTCGATGGCAAACTCATTTTCCCTCACCGGTGGCAAACCAGGTAATTCTTCTAGAAATACATATAGAAATTTCCTCACAATTGAAAAATCCTCTAACTTCCCTTCATTCACATCAGTGTCCACAATGTGTGTCAAGAAGGCTTCACACCCTTTTTCTTTCATCCTGTTAGATAGCAAAGATGAAACAATCTTGAACCAAATTGAATGATTTTGGTGTCATTAGAAAGATCAAACAATGGGGAACATTTTTCTAGAAGAAGTCAAAGTGTAATTCCGGTTTGAAGTTTCCCAAAATCTATTCTAAAATAGGAGAAATGAGTTTGATTTTAGTGACTGATTGGTATGGGCTTCCCCCTCGTGGGAGGTAGATTTAAATGTCACTTAAGTCATCGAGCGCGCATCTCGCGAGGCCAGGGTGTCCAACACTTAATGCCACAATACATCATTTCACAAAATTTCAAAAATACAAAACATACTTGAATGATAATTGCTCAAAATGCAACTACAGCCTTGTTTTACATAAATCACTCCGAATTTGCATTTTTTTTGTTTTAGAGTAATTTATGTAAAACAAAGCTATAGTTGTATTTCAAGCAATTATCGTTCAATTATCTTTTGTATTTTGGGGATTTTGCAAAATGATGTATTGTTGCATTACATGTTGGACACCTCACCCTTGTGAGATGTGCGCCCGATGTCCTAAGTGACATCTGGACTTACCTCCCACAAGGGTTGAGGGGAGCCCACACTAATCAATCACCAAAATCAAACTCATTTCTCCTACTACAGAACAGATTTTAGGAAACTTAAAATTGGAATTACACTTTGACTTCTTTAGAAAAATATTCCCCATTGTCTGATCTTTCTAATGACATCAAAATCGTTCAATTTGGTTTAGAAATCTGAAAGTTATACTCCAAAAATTTTTAGACTGCTATTATACTAAAACAGTACACTATAGTCAAATTCCATCCCAAAATTGAAAGTCTTGGAGACTAAATTAAAATTCAATTTCTTTATATAATTTGCAGCTCTATTCTCTAGTTTAGTTTGAAACAAAAATCATCTCATTGGGAGCTCTGTAGCTCAAGATATGATTAAAAAGCCAAAGTATGTTCATAACCAATTTATGCTCTTCCAACCAATACCCTCACTTTCTTTCCATCAATCTTTTTCAAATCAACATCAAAGGCTACCAATTTTCATGGAGAGATAGAGGGATGTGTCAGAAAGCTATTTCTTTAAAAATTAAGTGATTTAGAGGTCGGATGACAAAACTATGGCCAAAAGGGTCAAAGGTGTTCAGGTCTAGGAAAAACCTAAGTCGCGATCACGACTTGTGAGCAAAATTCCGCAAAGTCATGATCGTTACTCACAAATCGTCATCATGATCACAATTGTGACTTGCGAGCAAAATTTCACAGAGTTGCGATCATGACTTCCCCCTTTTTTCTTCTTCCTCTGACTTGCTTTGGTAGAAGGGGCATAACTTTCACTAGAGATATCGAATTAAGGTCATTCTTGGACCATTTTGAATAAGACTTATAGACCTACAACTTCTATTAAGACCTGAAGATATTTTACCTCCAAAAGGGTCAAATTTTCAAATTAATGTAGCTGTCCTGTTTGTACATCCCATGTAGCATTACTAACTTATAATGATCATATCTCTCACCTCCGATATCCAAAAATTTCATAGTATATATCGTTAGAAAGCTAGAAAGATAAGCTACAACTTTCAAGAGACAACTTTGTCTAATTCAGCATAGAGTAATACATATTTTCCTTTGAAGTCAGAACACAAAATTTTCCCCTATGAAAACTTGAAAATGTAATGAACAACTTGGAAGGTCATGAGCATAACCATTCAACTACCAACTTTACTTCATTAAACTCTCTAATCTCTACTCATTTGACTTATCACTTACAACTAATTCTCATCATTCACAAAAATCCTATCTTTCTTTTCCATAACATCCCACTTTTATATAATAACAATTCATGTTCAAAATTCTTCATCTCAAGTTGATAACTTCTTCAACTATACCTGATTTCAACTAAACATCATCCATACACAATTCATATTTCATTAACATCCTAAGATAAGAGTTTTACAAAGCTTTAATGGGCATTTCAAGCCACACTACATCAAAACCCAAAGATATGAAAAGTTTTACATGAACGAGTAATCCTAAAAGAAACAGCTAAAACCTTGTGTTTTCCATAAACTAACTTAAAATACAAAAGATGCAACTTTGGAGTGATGCCTCGGCTCTCGATCACTCGATCTCTTGCTCATCACCTAAAGATGGGAAGGAATGAGGGTGAGCTTAAAAAGCTCGTGGGTAACATTTTTAAAATAAAATGGCTTAGGGGTAAGTACTAAAAATAAATAAAAGACATAACAATTGAAAAAAAGGTTTTAAAGACCTATATAAAAAAAGAAGGACCTCTTTATGTAAAATCCTTTATGTAATATCCTTTTCCCTTATCCTAGCTTGCTAATGTTTTCTATTAAGGGCCAAATCTTTGGTTAGTTCCCGTCCCCTAAAATTCTTCTTAGATCTTTCTCTTTTTCTCCAACAATCCATAAGGGCAATCTTCTCATATTTTCTCACTACAACATTAGGATGTCTTCTTTTAATATGTCCGAATCACCTAAACATTGACTCCCTTAATTTACCATCAATATTGGTCAACCTTAATTTGTCTCTTACTATTACATTCCTTACCTTGTGTTTTCTTGTAAGGTTATGTATCTAATAGAGCATCCTCATCTTCGCCACTATTAACTTATGACTATACACATTTTTGATGGGTCAACACTTTGCTCCATAAAGCATGGTTGACTTAATTGCTAAACAATAAAACTACATTCCTAACCTAATTGCATTACTTCTCTCTATCTTTGCAAAATCGGTCTAACTGCTAAACCTTAACAATCGATTTCACCCTTCAGATAACACTTCATCTAGCACTCCCCTACTCTTCTTATCCCTATTAATTTGTCCATCTCCTATGACCATCATAGAGAGTCTTTATAGGCCTTGCTCTCCTCCAACACCAGCCTCATCTCTCTACTGAGATTTGAGCAACTCCCCTACCTCCAATTAGCTTACTTGTACTTTAAAATGATTGCCTATCAACCTGCTAAGCTCCATGCATCCTAATATTTCTATGGAAAATCCTAATCTCTCCATATTTAGGATTTTCCCTAGTTTCACATTTCCTTATGGTGATTACCTTAGTTAGTAGTAATCTCAATTGTTAATATGTTTATGCATGTTCATGTATCCAATTTTGTGCATTGCCCTTTTAAATGTACTAATTTGACATCTAGGTTGAATCAAGGTTTTAGAATTAGGACCTGCTTCTTTTCATATGTATCCTTAGTATTTTTTAAAATTTGAAGGTTCCTTATTTCAATCCATGATTGATTTAAGCTTTTATTTTTGTGAACTGCACTAAATTTTTTGTAAAATTGTCAAAATTAGAAATTTTCTTATTTGTGCATTAATTCTTTAAATTAAAGCTTCATTAGTTTAATTAAAGATTGACGTAAGGTTTTTAACTATGAATTGCATTAAATTGGGTCTAATTTATACAAATTAGAATTTTTGATTGTTTTGTCTAAAGGTCATTTAGAAATTAGAGGTTTTTTAATTTGATTCTTAAGTCTTTGATGATTTTCTAATTCAATTAAAAACCTTTTTGAGTAAGTTATCGAATTCGAATCTTTGATTATATGTCTCCCAATTTCTTATAAACCTATCCATTTTATGCATCTTTCATTTTCCATTTTGCATTCTTTATACTCTCCCCTAGGCATTACTTATCCTTGCAATGTAATAGGAATAAATAAGGTTTATGGAATTGAGATTATAGAAGTTTTGTTTTTCTCTTGCAAGCAATAGTTTATACCTAGTACTCATTTTATTTCTGAACCTTTCCCTTTGTCATTAATCTTTTCACTTACCCTTACTCTCATAGAAAGAACTAAAGGGAATCCTAATCTTACACCTAGGATTTCATATGTGGTAGAGCTACCCAGACACCTCTAGGATTCCTGAGATTCTAGTGTGATCCTTAACCCTTCTTCTCAAGCCTCCTTGTCATAAAGATAAGTACCTTGATATTGATTCTCATAAATTCCAAGATTATACCTCCTAAGGGCTACATGAAAATTATGCTCCCTGCCTTACTAGTTTAGAATAATTCAAGGATTGGGCTTTATTTGTTATTTCGTTAATTAAGGGTAGGAATCTCTTTTTATTAAAACATATCTTTTCAGTCCTACCAATGTTTAGTTATTATATACCAATCTCTGTCCTAAGGTGATTTGCGGTGAAACCTAAATTTTCTCCAAAGTTTATAGTGTTGAAATCCATCTTATTTATGATCTCATCAATGAGATATTAGGTATTATAATTCCTAAAAGTCCTACATATTATTGTTGTCTCGCTAAATATAAATCAGAACCTATTATATACCTAATAGGGTCAAAATTATTTTTGAGTTACACATCTTTATAGAGGTATATAGGAAACCCTATAATGTTTGTGGTTGAATGTTATTCCTTACTTTCACCATTTATTCATCAAGTATAGTTTTGTGCCTATCGGTGGTCATTTTACTTTTCTATGCCATAATGGCCTTTAGCTCCTCTCCATTCTTATATTAAGAGAGTGTATTCACCTTGGTTACTTTCTTTTGCTTAATATGGCCCATTTATGTCAAACTAAAAAGAATAAGCGAACATTCCATATGCCCTTATCTTTAGCCTAATCTTCTATCACTTTTATGTTCCTTTTCCTAGCAATGAGAATGACTAGATTTCTTCTTTGACTCTGCTAACCAAATGGGATATCAATTGATTGATGGTCAAATGACCAGATCACCAATGATAATAATTCTACCCTCAGCAACTATTGTCAGTATCTAAGGCTATGTTATATGTTAATGGTCCTGATATGCCACTTTTAAGCCATACCATTGAGTTAACTATGGATAATGAGGCCACCACATCATCACTCTCCGCCATATGCTTGTGTAAAGACCTTAAGAATCATCTAACTATATTACAAAGAGAACTTAACTCTTTATGAGGCATCATGACGTATATATATGACGTATAGTTTGATCAAGTCTTATTTTCCCCTCCAGCTAGTTAACTTTTTATGTTCCCAAAAAGGGAAAGAATAATTTTTGTGATATTAAGTGGTAACACTACATTTTAGGGACAGTATTTTTTGTCTTGTATAACTTATGCGTTCTTTATATGATGAATAGTTATATATATTTCTATACGTTTTCTTTATGTGATAATAATTTTAAGATATTTCTTTATGTCTTCTTTATAGGATGAAAAGTTATAAATATTTCTTTGATAATTAATAATTTTGTTAAATCATGTTCTATACAGAATTTTGTTTATGATATTGATTGATGTTATACATGAATTAAGAGGGAGCTAATTACTATATAAATATAGATAGCTATTTGTCTAATTAATGGTCGTTGCAATCTGCAAGTGCACAGAGTCGTTCCTAGTACCTACAAATTGAGTATTCCAAGGTCGTCTCCCACAAGGACTAAGATACTCATTACTAAATTGATCCCAATTACTTGAACGAAAATGACAAGAAACTTAAAAGATGGTTGGAATTGTGTAGGCAATAAATTGTAAATACTGGAAATAAACAAACAGGAGAAATTTGATGATTTAAACTTAGGGCTTTGGGGTTCACCAATTTAAATTATTGAATTTATTAAATGATAGGTTATAATAATAATTGCACTATTTTACTCACTTGCTCTCTCAAGACATATAAGAACACCCAACTAGTTGATCACCATCTCTCATTGTGAAATCTAACTAGTCAAATTCAATAAGAACAAGCAACCATAAGTTATCACATTAGTTTTGGGATATTTCTATCTCTAAATCTCATGTGTTTATTTTCTTAGTGCATAAATGATAATTCACCTCTCAGTACATCATATGATTCCTAAGACTGCATCTATGGTGATCAAGTATAGAGACAATAGTGAAATGCAAGAAAGATAAACATAACCTAAGAACTTTCATTAAACACCAATCAATCCATAAAATACAAATCCATCCCCCAAATAGGCTACATTTTAGTTCCAAAACATAATAACATAATCCACACACATAAAGACAATTAACATCCAAGAAAGATTAGAGAGAGAAGTAGAGAGAACACAAAACAATATTGCTTTCAATGCTTGAATCCTTCCTCTTTTCTCCTCTTCTTTTCCTCTTTTGGGTGCCTCTTTGTGTTGCAACCTTGTTTTTGCTAAACAGGGGAAGACAGATTGTCCTTAGGCCGACAACGTCCGTTAGGTAGATATGATGTCCACTAAACAGGCCTTTTCGAGTCTCTAGAGTGAAGTTAGTCAGGCAATGTTTGTCAAGTGGACATTATTTCCATTGAGCTGACCTTCTCAGGTCTCTGGAGTGGAATTGGCTAGGCAATGTCTGTTAAGTGGACATTATTTCCATTTAGCGGACATACCCTGGGCCTCTACAAAAACATGCAATATTGACCCTTTCAATGATAGAATCTCTCCTCGGAGTCTTCACAGAAGTTTTAGAGCTCAGAGTCCTCTTCAAAAGTTTACTTGAATGACCTTGATCCAAAATCCATAATGTCTCATGTCCAAAATTCTATCCATTTGCACCTATTAAGCAATAAAGTTGAAATGTGTGAGAAATAACCAAAGAAAGCTTTAAATTCACATCAAGATAAGTCAAATAAGTTCCAATTCATCCCAAAATCATATATGAATAATTTGACTTATCAAATTCCCCTACACTTAAATTATTGCTTGTCCCCAAACCAAAACAGAAGAAAACTAACTATTAAATCCTTAACTAAATTATTGATTCCACTTTCGTAGGTGTACGGAGACATTTAGCATATGCCACAAGCCTTTAAACTACTATGCATCCACAATGGAGGAGTTATAGTCTCCTTAGGGTTTACTTATAATGAATGATACCCACAAACATCTTCTTTCCATCATTCCACACCTAATCCTCATCATAGCTCAATCTAATAAGTTGAAAGCATTATAGGTAAGAATTGAAACATAGATATAAGTTCACATAATACTTCATAAATTAGATCACAACTAAGTAACAACAAGACATCATAATGCTTCAATTAATCAAAGTCACTTGCCATGAATGAAGCCTCTCATAAAGCATTTACCTTCACACAGGTGTTTAAGGGTTACTCTCAATCATCTTCTCATGCATGCCTCTTACGATAAGCTTGTATCTTATTTGTTTCTCCACTACTCCCATCTATGGCATATCCATGAATCAAAAAGGTCTTTATTCCTTTAGTTGTAATGGGGCCAAGGGGTAAAGTAGGTTATGAAAGAAAGGATGGGGGTTCAAATATTCAATAATTAGTAGAACAAAAACTACAAATAGTACAATCATCATTAGCAAAATTTAATGAGAATGTGCCTAAACATTATAATACTATAAAACTCCACCAACTCTATTAACACAATTTCCATCATTCTTTCACCTTGAAAACTAAAGTAAACACACTTTATCACATATTTTTGTTTTAGTTTTCTTTCTCTTTTTTTTCTCCTTTAATTACCATAAAAGACCCCACACTTCTTCCTTTGTATACCTATCAATAAGAAAATTGGATGTACAATGTTTATAGCTCTACTAACCATTGAACAAGGGTGAATTTGTTTTTCTTAGTTCAAGGTTCTTTGGAATAGGTTTACAAAGAAAAAGCCTCAAATACAATTACTAGGCACAAAGGGCTCACTAAGGGATCCATGTATAAAAAGGGTTTGCTATTTGGCTCAAGCTCAATCCTAATGCCTTTTATCACTTTCATGAATATACCACAATATGATTATGTAATCTTGAAAAGTTGCAATGCAAGTTCTAGAAGTAAACATACATAGAAGAGAAAATTACATCACTCATAAGAAAAATCGAATTGAGTGCAATCCTTCAGGCTCAAGATAACTCATTTGGTGATGTTTACTCATTCAATAGCATGCTCATTCAATCAATTTAACATTATATCATCCAATTGTGGAAAGGTATGTAATCAATTTAATTGTATTATGCATCTTATTTAAGATCAATCTTATCTAAAATGCAATCAACTCATTAAATTAAATTATAGCAATAATTAGAGCATGAAAGATGTGCTAGTATGCAAATATGCCTCATGAAACTATGCACAATTAATGCAAAAACCATTTATCCTCCCCCACACTTAGAATCAACATTGTCCTTAGTGTTAGGTAAGATCAAAAAATTTTAAGACAATTAACAGAATGCAAAGTAAAGATAGGGAAACTGTTGGGCCCCGATTTCTTTTTCATAGTAAAGAAGCTTGTTTAGTTTATTTTGAGGTTTATACTGATGAATAATTTGGGTTTTTAGTGCTTAATTAATGGAAATAAATTGAAGGGATTTAGTTAAAATTGGAGTTTTGATGAATTTTTGGAATTAAAAGGAATAAGATGGTTTAGGGGTAATTTAGGTAGTTTGCTTATGTTTTTAAGGCTTAAGGCTTATAAGGAGGGGCATTATAGTCTTTTTAATGGCAATTAAGAAAGGAGAATGAGAGTTTAATGGGCTAGGGCCGTAGAAGTGAATGGGAGTCACGAAATTGCAAGGAAAGAAGGAAAGAATATGTAGTAGCCGTATAAAATGAAGAGAGCCACGTAAATTGTCAAGTGAAAAGAAGAGGGGTTATGAAACTACGTAGTTTTAGCTTAGGTTTATAAGTTAGAAAGAAATTTCCTTAAGTCATTTAGAAGAGCTTACGAAACTATCAAAAAGAAAGGAGACTTACGAAACTTATAAGAGAAAAGACAAGGAGACTTACGGTTGAAGAAGAAGAAGAAGAAGAAGAAGAAGAAGAAGAAGAAGAAGAAGAGAAGTAAAGACTTAGGTTTTTATCCTTTACAAAGGAGGGTTTAAGAGTTTTCTTTAAGAAGAAAGAGGAAGAGGAAAAGTTCAATCCTTCATTGGAGGCAAAAGAAGAAATTCGTGGGAGGCCTATCGGTAAGGGAATTTCGAAATTTTTGGAGATTCTTGATAGGTTTTGGTTTAAATATTTTAGGAAAGGCATGGGTAAGGTTAGGTAGGTTTTAATTCTTGATTTCCTTTCCTTAGAATTTCCAATTTTAGTATC
>JANIJH010000007.1:45462425-45474108 GCA_024520975.1 Erythroxylum areolatum
GTGGATGGTGAAAAATATATGTAAATGTCATGTTTTTGTAATTGTGAATGATCATTAATGACCCATGATTTGTTATATATATGTTTTGGAAATTGGATGATCCATATAATGGTGTTAGGATGAGTGTAGAAAATCAAATATGAATGGGTTAATGAATATGTTCTGTTTTTGGTTAATGATCAAATATAGATCATGAATTGATTTATGAATATTTTGGATTTAAAATGGAGTTTAGAATGAGGAGTGATGAGGTAGAAAAGGTGATCTTGGTATGAGTTTTGTTAGGGTAAGATTTGGAAACAAAATTTTGGTAGTTGAGCTGGAAAATGTTGCAATAACATGACCTATGAGTATGCTTCTGTGTTTTGGCTATAACTTGCTCGCTAGTTGTTCAATTGAGATGATTCTTAGTTTGGATTAAACTAGCAATATAGGGCTACATTTTACATGAAGACATCAAATTCAAATTCCTCCATTAAGAGTTTCCAATTTTGATTTGAAGTTCAGTACTAGGTGTAGGAAAAAGTGCAAAAAAACTAGATACATATTGGGCTTTTGTTCTGTTTTCTTAATAAATTACTATAAATCTCTTTGGATGTTTTTGTGATGATGTAAAATGAGTCTAAAGCTAAATAAAGGGATTAATGTGGTGTCTTGAAATGTGAAGGATCAAGGTGATAGTTAGAAGTGAAATGAAAGCGGAAATAAAGTTGAATATGTGCAGAAAATTGATGATGAATGCATATATATGTGTATGTTCTGTTATTAGTGTTCATGATCAATCATGGGCTATAATTTGATTATAGATGATATTGAGTTGAAATTTAGTTATAATAACGGATAAATGATATGTACTGAACTAGAAATGATAGACTAAGCATGAGGAATTGAATGTTGTAAGTAAAGAGTTAAAAATTTGATCTAAAAATTCCATAAGTTTTCTGTACTGATATAGAGAGTTTTTGACAAAGTTGTCTTCATAGAAGTTGTAGATCTTTCTTTAAGTATTCCATTGATATAAAGTATGAAATTTTTGGACATTGGAACAGAAAGATATGACCATTAGAAGTTTATGATGATGCATGGGATGGACATTCTGGATAGTTACATTATTTTGAAATTTTGACCCTTATAGAGGCAAATTTTGTTTTCTAAATCCTCATGGAAATTGTAGGTCTAAAAATCCTCTTCGAAGCAGTCTTTGAACGAACTTAATTTGATATTGATAGTGAAAGTTATGCCCATTTTACCAGTTCAGGTCTGAAGGAGAAATGGAGGAAGGGAGAAGTCATGATTGCGACGAGCATTTTTCGCGCAAGTTGCGATCGCCCATTGGGACATGCGCAACCTGCCGATTTTGCCCCAATCTGAACATACTCCACTCTTTTGATCATAAATTTGTCGTCCGACCTCCAAATTACTTGATTTTTGAAGCATTGGATTCATAACACATTCCCCCATCTCTCTATAAAAATTTATAGCTTTTGGGTTTGACTCAGAAAAGATTGACCGAATCAAAGTAAGGGTATCGGTTAGAAGAGCATGAACTAGATATTTTACTGAACTTGTTCCAGTATTTTTGATGATATCCTGATCAGTAGGACTCCAAATGAGATGATTTTTACTTTAGAGTAAACTAAAGAAATAGGGATATAAATCATATGAAGAAATCGAATTGTGACTCAGTCTTTAAGATGTTTAATTTTTGGATGGAAGTAGTGTATAGCATATTGTTTTTGAATATGATCAGCCTGAAAATATTTGTGGCATATCTTCCAAATTACTAAACCAAATTGATTGATTTTAGTGTCAATGGAAAGATAAGACATAGAGGAACACTTTTCTAGAAGAGAGTGTGACCAAATTACATTATTTTCACTTTTTGATTGAATGCGAATAGTAGACTCGAAAGTGTGACTTGGAAAAATTTTGAAATGAGTCAATGAGAAAGGAATGGAGATTTTAATGGTTTTAGTGAGGAATAAACCAACGTATAAATTATACTTTGATCAGTTTTGATATGAGAATGATTTTGTGATGAAATTAATGGTAAAAATACCCAGGACTGGCATGAACGTGCATTGTACATATTTCATTTCAGGCATGTGCATTATTAAACACTTATGATTTTACAAATTGTGATGTATGTGTATCTTGCATAGATGGGTTGTGCTGGTTAAATGTCCGCATTCAGGTGTTCCTAAAATTTGTAAGCAAATGCTAATCGGGAGTGTACTGTGAGTAGACCTGGATGGTCTCATTCTACTGTTTGTTTTGTTTGACTTTTTGGTATTGATTGATTTCTGAATGATTATGTGAATGTGATTGATTATGTTGGTTTCCAGACAGGAGGTCCGATGATTGTGGTGCTTGGTTGAGATATTGAAGTGTTGCTTGTATGTGAATGAGATGAACTAAGTGTACATAATTTGACGATAAATGTGTTTTGAATGAGCATTTGCATGTAAGTGAAAATGTGATTCTCAACTTAATGTTGAATGTCGGACTAAGGTCCGATGATATGGGAATGTGATTGAATGGGATCATGCAAATGTCATTGATGCATTTCATTTCATGAATACATGAAACATAATGGCAGTTCTGACCAGAGTAGTCATCGATCAAAGATTAAAGCTCAACGAGTGAAAAAGAGTCTCGAGCTCAAAAGTGATTCAGAGCCTCGGGCTTAAAGTTTAATGGGCCCTATATGGGACAGTTATCAATGAGTTCTATATGGGACAGTTTAGGCACTCGGTCACAACAAAGTAATAAATGAAAAGTGGGTCTCATACACACTGCATATGCATAATATGAATGATTAAATTGTATTGATTGTGAAATGTGAAATGTTGCGAATGTGATTTATGTGTTGTGTGACTGGGTGAGCCATCGATGACGGTCACTCATTGAGTTCGCAAAATTCACCCAAAATTTGCAAATATTTTTCAGGATCAGAAGAATACCCTGTTAGGCAAACGGGAGTATCCCTACAGCATTCGAGTAAGGGATAGAGGTCAGGATCAGTTCGCGTCTTTATTAATGTTTTCCTTTTTTGTATAAATTTGTACTCTGTGATTTCTGTAAAATAATGTATTCCAAAATTTTCGTATAAGGTTTATACAATGGTTTATAGTGGAATGTAAAGACATTATGACTAAAGTGTTTTGTATTTGTAATGGGCTCTAATTGGCTATTGAAATTCTATTGATTGTATTGTGTTGATTGAAAATGTTTATGAATAAAAGTGGGCCCCAATTGGTTATTATTTCCTCATATGTTTGTTGATGTTTCAAAAAAAAATTATACCAATTTTTTAATGATTCAGTGCTCTAGCAGGCCACCCTCGCGGGGCACGGACTCGAATATCACCCAAGATGTCAAGCATGTGTCATGCGAGAGTGGGGTGTTACATATGTGGTATTAGAGCCCAGAAGTACTATCTTGTATAGGCATTTTGAAATATGTGTCAAGTCACATGCATTTTGTCATGACATAGCAGACAGCAGCAACTGATCCCCAGTATGAGTCACATGCATGAGCATTCCGTAAGAGTTTAGGCTGTGAGAAGCACTAAGGAAAATGATAATTTTCAGAATGTGAGAAAAAGAAAGTTGTGGATATTTAGAAAAGAGAAATAGTATATGGTTTGATAAGATAGATAGAGATTCACTGCTTTGGTATTGGTGGATGTATTATTGAATATGATGTCAATATTGTATTTTGGTTGTATGTCCTCGAATGTGACACACACACACACACACACACACACACACAGATATATATATATATATATATATATATATATATAATGATCTTAAGAAGATGAACTAGTTGTTGATTAATGTGATAAGAGCTATGATCCTTCAAGAGAAAGTATTAGTGGAAATTGAGAAATGAGGAAAGAGTAAAAGGGGAATGAAATAGTCATAAATGACTTAATAAGAGATGAATGATGTGTAGTAAGGAGAAAGTTAGAAATGCATATAAGAGAGGATTTTAAGTATGAATGAGATAAAGAAAAAGACGACGAATAAAATGAGAAGAATTAATGCACTCAATATGTTAGTTGACTCATTACAAAATGAAGTAGCCTTGGAAGAGGTAAATTCTAGAAAATTGGTGTTAGTATGTTTGATAATGAGAGGAGGAAAGTGCAGGGCGCAATAGTGGCCTGACAAAAATAGTTTTCTATCACGATCGTGTGGGGATATCCCAATCATGGCCAGGAACAATGATAGAAATGTTGTCTAGAATTAATTGGAATACAATTATCATTAGCGAATGTTATTAATTGGAGAATTAACATAAATACATCTTTAGATAAGATGTAATGATTTTGGATAGTATATACCAAGGTATTAAAGTACATGAAATTGCCTAATGCCTTATTGAGACTTATTATAAAGGATGTTCTAATCATATAAGTTATGTCATAAATTGAACTTATTAAGATATTATGAAAAGTTGAAATTGATCTCCTGGAGGTACTAAGAATGACTGATAAGAAATTATGAAAAATAGTTGATTGATAAGGACTTCATGAGCAGTATCGAGGATAGTATCAAAAAATCTTCTTCCAAAGAAGAATTGCACTGAGATAGGTTCAGTAAACTAGGTGATTCAATTTAAGAATGACTAATGAAGGAACAAATCAGAAATGAGTAATTAATGTGTCAAAAGTGAATATTGGAGCCATATCCCTGAAGGAAACTCAGGCATAAGAGGTAGAATATGCTACTGAGAATGTATGCATTTTGTTTGATGTAAAGTATCTAACTATGTGATTGGATTATTGAATTTGAGGAGACATTAATTGTTAATATGAGCAGAATATAGGTCCACATTATATTATATGTAAACATGTTCAGGAGATACAAATTTTAAATGTGTGGAGAAACTGGTAAGAATGAACAGACATTAGAACAAGTCAATATGAAATCAAAGGAAATAGAATGAATTGAAAAAAAATCATTCGAGAAAAGAAGTCAATTAGGAAACTGAAAATAACATGAGAAAATAATACCTTATTTGAGGAATTAGATACTTAAAGAATTACGAGAACAAATCATAGGCATAAAGAGTTTTAGGTTATATCTGTTGGAGTTAACAATGCCTCGATAGTATTATGATATTGAAGGTTAATGTGATCCAAGCAAAATTATATCATTTAGTGACTATGATCATAAATGGTATTTTGAGTGTATTCAAAACGTAAAAAGAACATTTTGAATACTCGAGGAAAACAAATGTAAACCTTATGAGTGATAATTGTATAAAAAAAATTTTAGGGACTGTAAACCCCATTGTTAATTATGTCATTTGGATTTGGAGATTTCGCAGTATATACAATAGAGTTTTCCATTAGTGATTAAGATGCAATCTGTTGCAATATTATAAAGTGATTTGTGTACATAGGGACAATTATAGCCTCATGAGTTGAATTTTGATACATGATTTGAAACTTGCGGCAATAGTAATTGCTTTCAAAGCTTGGAGACATTATTTGTATAGAAATGTTTTGGATATATATATGAATATATAGATCAGAAAGATTGAAGTAATTATTGAGTTCTAAAAGATTGAAAGGATTGTGAAATTGAGTATTTCTTAATAAAGCTAATGTTATAATCTGATGCATTGGACAGAAAATTTCATAATAGTGTATCACAAATTTTGATATTGAGGTCACCAATTCTAGTGCAATAAAGAGAATAAAATTTAAGTTGAATTTTGGGGTAAATGAAGTAGTATTGGCCGCATTGAAATTTAAGATCAGTTTCACATGAAAAGATTGACAAAGCCCGAAGTGAGGATCCAGAATTGTGAATCTTATCGAGGAATTGAAATGAATCCGCCTTTTCGAGCTCATGATACTATGTGATTAAATTAAGAAGTATGTGTAGCCGATAAAGAGACGGTTAGAGAAAACATAAGAAGCAACCGTAGCTATATGTCCTAGTAGGAATTCATCGAAAGGGCAATTGATGGCTAAGAATGTAGAACCAAGTGATTTCATGTATAAATTGGTAACAGTCTTTTTTTTTTGAAAATTTAAGTAATGAATATAATACCAAAATCTGGTAAAAGCTACAATGTACAATATAATACAACCTGCAAAGGAGAGAAAGGGAACAAAAAACAGCCCCTACTTCCCTTTAGCACAAAACAGACCAACCACTAAAAAAATCACAGAAACCAACGCCTCCTTATAGCTAGTCGAATAGAATTCTGCTTCCCATTCACAATGATGGCCTCCCTAATCAAATTAACAATGCAGTCCGCAAGTTCATACTTACTTCGCTCGACTTGCTTGTAAAGTCGGTTGTTCCTCTCCCTCCATAGGTGGTAAAGAGTCATATGAAAAGAGGCCTTAATAATGAAGCCATTCTGCCTCCGTAGTTTGGACTGAAGAATAACCTCTTGCAATACATTACTCCAGTCATAAACAGCAGTTAAAGTGCCTATCAAGTGCACTATCCGACTCCACACTACTTTAGAATACTCACAGTCAAAAAACAGGTGGTTCCTACTTTCGTGCACCAATTTACACAACATACAAGTAGGGCCAAAAGTACCAAACCACTTATCCTTAGTTCTCAACCTATTTTAATAGCAAGCCACAAAAAGAAAGCAGATTTAGGGCATAATACCTGTCTCCAAACTATGTCAGCCCACTTCTCCCTTAGCTCCATCCCAAGACCTCATGCTGAAGAGGTTGAGAAGAGGCCATCAGGATTAGCAGCCCAACGCATCATGTCCGGGGTGTTAGTTAGAGTAGTTCCGCTCATGATGGTAGCAAGAATATGAACGAATCTGCTCCTGAGTAGGTGTTCTCCCTCTCCTACCACCCACGCAAGTGAGGCTACTTGGGGGACCCAGTTTCGGACCCCTAAAAGTTTGGTTTGTGACCATAGAGGACTCCGCGCATGCCAATTATCAAACCAAAAAAATGTGTCCTCACCATTCCCAATTCGAGGCCAAATGACAGGATAAATCAACTCCCTCAAATGCAGGAGACTTTTAAAAACCCTAAGAGGAGTCAGGCCGCACTTGGAGGTTCCAGACACTTTGACCCTTCAGGCGGTAAACTTGCACCTATTTGACCCAATTTCTCTTCATGAGCAGACTGTGTTGCATTAAAGGGAAAGAGAGAATGCCCAAACCCCTATACTTCTTGGGAATGACAATCTCACTCCACTTAACTTTCGCACCCCTACACCGTTCATGCTTTCCCGTCCATAAGAATGCTTTGAAGATTCGCTCCATCTCCTTAGTCACTTTCCTTGGAATGACAACGTGCGCAGCCCAGTGCACACTCATGCTATTCAAGATGGAGACAATAAGGCTAACTCTGGCTGCAAAGGAGAGATATCGATTATGCCATGCATTGATTCTACGCTTCAGATTTTCCAACAAAGGTAAAAAGCCAGAATACCGAGGCTTACCTGAGATGATGGGAACATTCAAATATCTGAATGGGGTACCTTGGAGAGGTAGCCCGACCAGACAACTAAGCTCTTTGTGATTGCGTACATCCGAGGAAATATAAATGGCACTCTTCGGGGTGTTCATTTGCAATCCAGACCAGTGAGAAAAAGTGGCCATCAAGCTCATCAACATCGTTAACACCTACAGCTCAGCCTTGCCTAGAAAAATCACATCATCCGCATACATAAGGTGAGACAACTTCAATTCCTTACATTGGTAATGGTATTGAAAAAACTCATTGCATTGTATCAATCTGGTTAATAAACTGGACAAACCCTCTATAGCCAATGCAAATAAGTAAGGGGAGAGAGGGTCACCTTGCCTTATCCCTCGCTGAGGCTTGAATGACATCGTCAGAATAACATTAAACACTCAAAGAAGTTGTTTGAATACAATGTGAGATCCAATGACAAAACCGCAGGGGCAATCCAATTCCCAGCATGCAATCACTCAAGTAATCCTAGGCCACAGTATTAAAAGCTTTGTAAAGATCAATATGTAAGGCGCAGCTTTGTACCCTTCTTCCAGTATGATATTCCCCCAGCAACTCCTGAAGCAACAAGAAGTTGTCTCCTATACTCCTGGATGAGAGGAAGGCCCCCTGAGCGTTATTGACTACATCCCCCAAAACCCCTTTTAAACGTTCCGCCAAAAGGGAAGCAATAATCTTATAAACTGTATTACAGCACGAAATCGGTCTAAAATCAGTGATCTTGGCAGGATGGTCCTTATTGGAATTAAGGAGATGTAGTAATGATTTATCTCTTGTAGGAGTCTCCTAGAGGAGAAGAACTCTAGTACAGCCTCGGTAACCAGTTGACCCGTGATGGCCCACGTTTTCTAGAAAAACCCAATCGAAAAACCATCAGGTTCGGGAGCTTTGGAGCTATTTAGACGGAACAAGGCATCCTTAACTTGCTGTGCCGTGAAAGGAGCGTTAAGCAAATCCAATCTTTCTTGGCTAAGAGCATAATTCAGCACATTTCGAACCCTAAAGCCATCCTTCCTCAAGGTTGTATTACGACCCATAAGTTGATCAAAGAAATCTCTAACATGATCCGACACCGCTACTTGACCTCTTCTTATCCCTCCGAGTCTGACAATTCAGAAATGGTGTTGATATTATGTCGTGCTAGTATAGCTGCATGAATGAACTTGGAGTTGCGGTCCCCCTCCTGCAACCAGGTTTGTCTTGCCTTTTGTCTAAGGATGGAGTCATTCAAGACCAAGGCCTCTTGGTACTGGTGCATAGCATCTGACTCAAGTAATCAAAGTCTGGAAATAAGAGGCTCTCTATAACATTGCTGCTACAAATCGGCCAAATGTGCGCTCATTTCCTGGACATTGTGGGTTCTCTGCTTACTAAACAATTTGATCGCTTGTTTAGCAAACTCGAGCTTCTGCATCAACTGAAACCCCTTAAAGCCTTAGATCTCAAGCCTCCAAACCTGTGCAATCATGTCCATAAAACCCTCCACTTGTAGTAAGCCATTAAAGAACTGAAAGGGGGCACTTGGTCTAGCTTGATCCAACTGATGATGAATGATAATAGGCGTATGGTCTGAAAAGACAGGGTCGCCGAACTCCGCAGAATCAAATGGGAAAGAAAGGAGTCATTGCTAATTCACCAACGCTCTATCAAACTTCTTCCTAATATACATGCTACCTCGCTGCTTGTTCTCCCAAGTGAACCATCTTCCACTTCCTTGAAGATCAATTAAGTTAGTATTACCAAATAGGTGTTGTAACTCCCCTCCAGCTCCACTATGGAATCTCACTCCGCCCTCAACTTCCGAAGAGTTAAGACAACAATTGAAATCTCCAGCAACCATCCACGGACCCCTTAGGGCAGCATGAAGCTCCAGCAATTCCGTCTACAAATCAGCCCGTTGGAAAGCAAATTTGGAAGCATAGACTAAAGTAATCATGTAAAGGTCCTTTCCAAGTTCCTTACGCGGAGGTGCATAAATTGGTCACTCATCTTGGCCACTTGTACTTCAAGTTTAGCAGAATTATACCAGCAGAGGATGCGACCATTATAGTGATGATCGTGGTTGGAGATTAGTCTCCATTGAGTCCCCAAAAAAGATAAACCCTTCCTGACCTCCGAAGCTTTTATTTTGGTCTCCAATAATCCTACCAAAATAGGGTTTATATTAGCTACAAGCTGCTTCACCATCAGTTTTTTGAGGGGGTCATTGAGCCCCCTTGTATTCCACACTAACAGAGACATCATTAGAATAGGCACTTAGGGGACATAACGCCTTTGTGCTTTTTCTTCTTCGCTTTCTTCTTAGCAGTTAGTCGTTTAGACTTGGTCGAACTCGAGGAGATCTCCCCTTCTTCCATGATGCCACCAATTGCTTGCTCATGACTGGCACTAAGGTCAGGAACTTTCTCGCTCACCCCCCCATCAGATCAGTAACAGCCAGCGTAGACTATAAGGAACTAGGAAGTGGAGGAAGAGGAGTTGTAAGGCTGTCTATCTCCACTTGCAAATCCTGCGGAACAGAACCAAGACTATTCTTTTCAGGTACCTCAGTATCGTTAGCTGCAGCAGTATCAGTGCACAAACTAGGAGCCTGACTACCACTTGAGCCACCTATATGATCACCAAGCAATTCATTCCCTACCTCAGTAAGAGCTTCATTCAGACCAGTAACAGGACCCTGTTACAGACTAGGCCTCGGAGTGCTAAACCTAACCTGCCCCTGTCCCTGAGAAGAGCCAAGGACCCCAGCCTCATGCCCATCAGCCTGGAACCTCCTCCCCGTATCAACCCATTGCTTCCCAGCAGCAGAAGGCTTCCACGGATAAGTGACAGAGATAGTGGCATAGCTCAATTCTCGAGCATCATCCAGTCACCTAATTTTCAAAGAATCTGGCAGAACAATGTCCTTTGACACTTCAATACAAATTTTTGCAAAACCAATTCTGTCCATTTTAGCAGTCTGGGAGTCCAGGAAAATTGGTTTGCCAATTCCACTGGCCAAATGACTCAAGCCCTCCAACGTCCAATACTCCATCGGCAGCCCATGGAACTGCACCCATAACGAAATAACTTCCACTGATCCCCTGTCCAAACACATCCCTATCTTCCATTGCCTCAAGAACAAAGGTTGGTTACCAATATGTCAGGGTTCGAGCTCAAGAATGTCACTGATGTTCGACTGTGGAGAGAACTTGAACAAAAACAAACCATCCTCCATAAGCATAGCTTTCTCAAACCCCTTCTTACTCCAACGAGCCTTAGCCCACGCATTCACCGCCGGAAATGCCAAGCGTTTAGACTAGAAAAAACCCACCAATGCATTAGACTAGGCCCAAGCACCTGTTCGAAGCAACTCCACTGGAAGGGAGACCACTCCATCAAGGAACACATTCAGGTGAAAGGTGAGCTTACCACGAGGCGGCTGGTCACCCACACACCCATTCCAGGCTCCACCCACCACAACATCCTTGGAAGATGACGTAATAGTCGACCACGGGGCTACCTTTGAGAAGGGAGTAGCAGACACCCTAGCATCAGCCAACCGAAGAGGATCCCCTGGGTCAGCAGATCCATCCACCGGGAGAAGGGCACGAGGGGAACCACCATTCACCTGAGCTAGAGCACGGCAAGGGACACGGGAGCCAAGAGAGGATGAGGAGGGAAGGGGAGGGAAAGGATCTGGAGCTGAGGGAGGAGCAGCCATCGCCGGAGGCAGGAGCTGGGAGCCCGAAGGCTACCTGGAAAAGATACCAACACCCTGGGAAGAAGGCAGGTAGAGAGGAAAAGAGGGAAAAAGGAAGGGTCAAGACTGTAAAAACGTTTTAGGCCGGAGGGAAAAGGAGGAGAGAAGGCAGAGCATTAAAGAAGAGAGATGGAATGAAAGCTGTAATTCTAAATTGGTAACAGTCTTAACTGTTGAAGATATGCTTAAAGCTTATATTTTGGAGTTTATAGGAATATGAGATCAATGTACAGTTCTAAATGACTTTAAGCATAACAATCATTGTCACAGTGATATCATTAGAATATTGTATAAGGTGCCATACGACAAAAAGAGTTGTTCCCCCTTACATTGTAATGAAGAGGGCTTAAAAGAATGGTTAAAGGGCATAACAAACTTGGGATACTGTTAGTGAGTGGAATGAATCTGTAATAAGAATAAAGTGGCTTATGAAAGATAAATGAATTTTGGTGGATTACATC
>JANIJH010000007.1:45606533-45629013 GCA_024520975.1 Erythroxylum areolatum
ATATAAAATAAAGTTCTAAATATTATAGAAATTAATATAAAATAGAATTCTAAATGTTACAAACCTCCACAATACCAGAGAGAAGTTAAGCTAAATTATTTTAAATAATCAGTTTAGTTAACGATGGAATGCTAGTAACAAAACTGATTGTTGCAAGAATTCTAATAAAAAGTTAAAATCAAACATAAATTTGTAGCATAGTAGAGAATGAATTATTAACTAAACCTATCCTGTAATTGTTTCAGATTATAAGTGTATAATCAAACTCCATCCTAATGCAACTCTAATAGTCCATTCTTAACTAAAAAAAATTTTTTTAGTTAATAGTCCATTCTTAACTAAAAGTCCATTCTTAACTAAAAATTTTAGTTAAGAATGGACTATTAGTTGCGTGAGGATGATAATCAAGACTTCCATTGGGCATGAACTCGTAGACTAGTATCAACTCACCCTTTTCTGTGTGTCAGACGACTAATGATGTTAACTTCTGAAACGTATTCCTTCTTTCTTTGCTTTGATCCCCTTGAGACTTTCTTAACTGCGATTTCTGTGCTGGTTTCGTTCAGGAATCCCTAGAAAAGAAAACACCTCCGAATCCTCCTTCCCCCAACTTTCCTGACTCCGCAAAATCATTCGTTGCCTGACTTAGCTCACGATAAGTGAACCTCTTAGGCCCAGTTCCTTTCTCAAACTCATCATCGGAAGATACATCATCTTCCTCATCTTCACGCTTACCTGCCATTCTCTTGAAATAGAGAAAGAAAAACACACCTATCCCACAAGCCACTAGTCCACAACCTGAGGCCACACCAACAACTAATCCTGTTTTTTGTCTTGATTACCCTCCTTCAAACTCATCCTCCGTCGTCTCCTCGATCGTTTACTCCACTAGACCCTCGCCGACCCACCAGTAAATCAACAACCTTTTCTTCCCACGTCCTCCGGAAACAGAGCGAAACAAAGCATGCAAAGTTTGGATCTGTCTTCCAACCTTTTCTTCATAGCTTCTGGAGTGGACCAATAGCGTGAAGTTGCCGGCGGCACTCTCATCTTCCCGTACGAAAACGAAGGAGAAGGGTTCCGGTTATCAAATAACCGGTTCCTAAGAAAACTTGCCGGTTCTCTGATAAACCGGCCGGTTTTGATTTGCAACGGTTACTTATTAAAACCGAACCGGACAGCTGGCCGGTTCGGACGAATTCCGGCCGGACCGCCCGGTCCGGTCCGGTTTTAATAACATTGATTTTTATTCTACTTTATACGTATTTCAGTGCTCAAAAAACTGCAATAGACCAGAGACATGAAAATAAGAGAAAGTCCCTTAATTTTACAAGGAAAAGAAAATCTAATGCAAGACTAACTAAAAACTCAATGCATGGTTATTTACCAGACGAAGCTGGAAATCTAGAAGACAACCTAGCCAACTAGCTAGTACTTTACTAGAGATGTTTAGCTGTCTATTCACTTGCTGTGAACCTAAACACCATAATCTGCTCATAAGTCTCTCCAGGACGCACAATCTGGGAAGGAAATTTGGGGTGATTAACAGAGTCAGGAAAACCTTGAGTCTCCAAGCAAAGCGCAGCATGTCTTGGATAAACACTACCATCTTTTCCCTTCACGCCATCAAACATATTGCTGGTATAGAACTGTAATCCAGGTTGATTAGTCCAGAGCTCAAGTGTCCTTCCTTTGACATTTTCATGGACCTCTGCTGCCTTCTTGTACTCACTAGAGCATCCTTCTAGCACATAATTGATGTCATATCCACCAGGCAGTTCATTGATCCTGCATGAGATTTTGTGGGGTTCTAGAAAATCATATGGTGTGCCCTTTACTGGCACAATTTTTCCTGTTGGAATGAGTTCATTATTCACTGGAGTGATTTCTCTTCCATAGATTTTCAAAATGTGAGACAAAATGTCACCACTTTTGTGGCCACCAAGATTCCAATAAGTGTGGAGAGCCAAATTCACTGGAGTAGCCTTGTCATGTGGGGTAGCTGTCATTTTTACTCTTAGCTTGTTAGTCCCAACGAGCATATACGTTACAGAGACTGAAAGCTTACCAGGAAAACCTGCAAACAATTATTTACAAGTGTTCAGAATCTGCCATTTTATTTCTGTAACCGATGGGAATATTAGGAAACCTGTGATTGTACATACACACCTTCCTCTCCATCAAAACTCTCATAGGTGAATGTTATATGGCTGTCCGGTTCGTATTCCTGGACTTTCCAAATAACCTCACTGAAGCCGTTTGCTCCACCTGATTATATCAACAACAACAAAAAAAAAGGCAAACCTGTCATTCCTATCAAGGATTCCATTAAAAATTAATCGATAGACAGACGGATGGAAATGTACCATGTAGCATATTCTTCCCGTCATTGGGTGGCAACTTGTAAAGTTTCCCGTCCAGTTTGAACTGAGCCTTTCCGATTCTGTTGGCTACACGTCCAACAATGGCTCCAAAATAGGTAGTATCATTCTGCAAAATATATTCCAACTGTGATTAGTAAAGGACTCGTTGAGTTTAATATACATTATACGGAAGTCAATGGATGCTTGGTTCGAGGGTAAATGTAAGATAAATTGCACCTTATACCCATCAGCTGTATCAAACCCAAGAATGATGTCATCCATGTTCCCTGAAATACATTTAACAGTCTATCAACGAAAACCGAAAGTACTGAAAGCAACATTCATGTTTGATTACTAATAACATAAAAACAAGACTAACAATTCTGTGAAGGAGACCAGGAAATGAAGAGAAGGGGTACCGTTTTTATCAGGGACTTTGAAAGACATCATAGTTGCGCCATAGTTGGTGACTTTCATAGACATCTGTCCCCTCGTCAATTCGTAAGTCCCAATTTCATCATCACACCCAGCAGAGCCATTGAATCTGGCAGCCACTAAAGCCACCAAAAGAAGGCAACAGAAAGAAAGCTTCTTGGTCATTGTAGATTAATGCTAGCTGTAGGAATGAAAACGGTGCAATGCCACTAATCAAACATATGTATATATAATGAAGAGGATTTGAACACGAATAACTGAAGATAAGATACAGATAGTTATTAAGAGAGAAAAATCAGAGAGATATTATACAGATAAGGACGTTTAGTAGTTTATCTTGCCTTGTGACTAGGTAAATCTTATATATTAGAAAGGATAGAAGTTTGTTCTGTAAAAGAAACTAAACAAAAATATATTTTGTTTTATCGTATAGGTTATAGTTTTATCTCATAGGTTATGCAATGTATGCCTTTTGGTCCATAATATATAATCACTAAAACTGATCAAACTACCTATTGATTAGGCCTCCAATTTTGTGGATTTGCCCAACTAGTAGAGGTTTGGAGTGTGAGCTTTGTAGAAATTATTTTGAATCGGCCTGGCTTATCCATATAAAAATTATTCAAAAATGTTAGTCATAAATAAGCTTAACCAATAAGTTATCACGTACTGTACAAAATGCTATAATTAATTCATACTATAGTACGAAGTTAGAGTTCCATTTGTAAATCTGAAGTCATCTTTTAACAAATAATGTTAATAATATTCGTAACTTTTAATAAAACTGTTAGTTTTCAATAATTAAAGTTATCATTTTATATTAATTTAGTAACCTTAATACCCCATTTATTATTAATCTAATTTTCTTTTGAGACTTTAGTGTTGAAAATTATAATTCAGTAATTTGAGTTTGTAAGTTTCCAAATTTAATCCCATTTCAAAGATAGAAATACGAATAATTATTGTTCATAAAACTTGGAGCAAATTTTAGTTTGATTAACGTTATTGCAATTGAACTCAATTGAATTTTGAATTATATTTACGTTGTAAATATGTTTTTCAAATAATTATATTTTGATATATGATATTTTTGTTAAAAAATAAGAACAATTGTGTTTGTTTTTCAAATAATTATATTTTGATATTTTTGTTAAAAAATAAGAACAATTGCGTTTGAGTTTCATAACGATAAACAAGTGAATGTCAACTTTCTTAATGTGCAAGTTAAAGATGGGAAGATTAAAAAAAAATGTTGTCTGTCATCTTAAACCAGCAGTAGGGTGGCATCATGGAGTGTCCCGATCAGTATTAGCAACCTTGATGAAAACATCCTCCAACGTGGCGTCGGACAAGCCCCAAGCAAAGACTGGGAATTTACTTTTAGCAATCTCAACTCCATGAAAAACATCTGCAATTCTGACCTCGTGTTTTGGGATCTGGAACTTCTGTGTTCCTGAGGTATGGTAACCCTTAACAGCATTAGGAGAGAGCTGTCGAACCATGTTTGCAACTTCCACCTCATGTTCCGCGGATGTTGTCATGGTCAATACATAAGATCCTCCATACCTGGCCTTGAGCTAAATGAAACAACCTTTTTTTATTTTTTTTGTAAAAGCTAAAAAGCCATTTTGCAACTCAACAAGTTGAGGTACTTGTATCAACACAAGATAAGGAAAAGAGTGGAAAAAACAAGAATTAGGCGTATGTATGTATTGCATGGGTTACCTCTTTAGGGTTTCCTATGCACTGTAGGCTTCCATCAACAAAAATTCCCAGTCGATCACAAAGGGCCTCTGCCTCTTCCATTGAATGTGCTGAAAACAGGCAGGGTAATGCAATTATAACTTGGGAAGAATTTGACAACTGAAGTATAAAACCACACAAAGAAAGAGAGTACTTGTGAGAATAATTGCTCGGTCTTTCTTTGCACGTTTCACTACATTCCATAAGTTGGTCCTTGAAGCTGGATCTAATCCAGTACTAGGTTCATCCATGTAAACGACCTTCAATTTTTTCCACATAAAAACGTTTTACAAATACACCTTTATTAGATAGTTGTCATAAAACAAAAGGAAAAAATGTATAGAAGAGATTGATATACTTTCGGATCCCCAATCAGCGAAATGGCAACACTTAGCCTCCTCTTCATGCCTCCACTGTATTTCCCAACGTGTTTGTCACCAACTCCTCCATTATATAGATTCAAACTCCTTAGAGATTCTTCTACGGCCTGTGGAAGGAATGAACAAAATAGGAATATGATCATAAGTCATTCATTAAAGCAGGTAAGCGTACTATAATCAGTATTACTTGCCACTTACTGAACTACTCTATTCTTCAAGAATCATTTCAGCAGTTGTTATTGAGCAAATCGATGCAGTACATCATATTTTAATTCTTTTTGTGTTCTTTTTCCTTCTCTTTATGGGAATTTAAATGCATCTCCGGGATTATGTGGTTCTTCTCACCTCAGATTACAACTTACCAAAATATATTTAAGAACTAAAATTAGGAAACTAACCTAGGGAAGAGACATGTAATAGTCCTCCACAATTGTGTCTTGATTAAAGAATGCAAATGTTTTTTTTATAAAATGAAATGGTATTGAGTTAACATATGCTAAACTATAGCAATATACAAAAGAGAGTAAAAACCAATCACCCCTAACTATTTACAATAACTAACACGGCTCCACATGGAGGATCACCTAGGGACTATCCAAAACCAAAAATAAAAACCAAAAGGTGTCTTATCTATGATCAGATATGCCATCTCACTCGCATACTCGAGGTCAGTTGATGCTCCTCACTTCTTGTCAATATGCTTACTCAAATTTCAAATTTTATCTGCTAACTAATATTTTTCAGTTGCTTCATGCTTGTACACTCTAGTATTCCTTTCTTTATATAACTGATAGATGGATTGAGTCAAGACGGTTGTAAACAAGATGACATTGGCTTATTGTTTTGAGTATGATTGACATACCATTGCAGCATTCCTTGCCAATCAAATAGTGATGTCTCGGCTCCCACCATATGTTGGATGCTATCCCAAATCACTTTGGAGTACTTATACGTAAAGAATAGGTGATTACAATCTTCATTTGCTACATGACATAGCACACATTCCTTATCCACCGGATTAAACCGTCTGCACTTCATTCGCAGTTTGTTTATGATAGCCAACTAAGTGATAAAGGATACTTTTAGGCTCAAGGATTGCTTCCAAATAAGATGAAGCCAAGATACTTTGCTGGTGTCAGAGCAGAAAATCCATTGATAAGTGGCATTAGCAAACCCTCCACTCAGATTAGGTGTCCAACATATAGTATTAGGTAGTGTTCTATCCCCAATGTGAGGAAGATGAGTCATCAGTAATTCAACGCCCCTGAAATTGTGTCTTCGTTCTCTGTAAAATATGAGTTTAGATACCTTCGCTTCCAATGGTAATCGATTTCGAAGATGGGTTGTAATTGAACTTTGGGTAAGGGGGCTTACCTCACACCAGTTGTCCAACCAAAACCAGGTTTCACGACCTCCATTGATGTAGTGTTTGATGAAAGGGTAGAGAAGAGGCCTCAATTTCAACAACTCACTAAAGAACCAAAAGAAATGGATAGAATTATCAACTTGCTAGAAATTTCAATGCTAGATATAAACCTAATGGATCCACTTTGTCTATAAGGATTCTTTGTCTGTAATTAAGCAACATAGTTTCTTGCTAATTAAGACTCGTTGCATAGCTACCGTGGAAGGGATACTGAGACCTCACATCATCTTTGGCTTGGTAATATCACTCCATTTAAGCTTTGCATCACCCCCCGTGTCACACTTCCCAGCCCACAAAAAGTGTTTTAGCAATTTGTCGATCTCCTTGATTAATTTTCTGGGTAGGACCATATGCACTAGCCAATGTATATGCAAGCTACTAAACACCGACACAATTAAGGTGAGTCTCCCCTATAGGATAAGAATCGGTTTTGCCATGATAGTACTCTTGATTTTATCCTTTCCAGTATGGGAAGGCATTCACTATACTTCAGCTTACGAGGAGATAACATCATGCTTAAGTACTGCATATAAGGTGGCCGAAGAGTGAGCCCAGTAGTTTGCTGGAATTCCCTTATCTATTGTACATCTGATGAAAGGATTAAGCTACTTTTCTCAAAATTTATTCGGAGACCAGACTACCGGCAGAATGTTGATAATGAGTGCATCAGGATGTTAACTGATGCAATATCTACGATACAAAAACAATAGGAGGTCCTCTGTAAATATAAGGTGAGTAAGTTTCAACTCTCGACATTTGTGATGGTATTGAAAATGCCCATTGGACGTTGAAAGAGTACTTAGGAGCCGAGACACTCCTTCCAAAACTAAGGTAAATAGATAGGGGGATAACGGGTCTCCTTGTTTAAGCCCCCTAGCATTTTTGAATGGTTTGGAAGGAGTTCCATTGAACAACACACTCATTTTGGGAGTTTGAACACACTCTATAATCTAGTTCACAAATATCGCTAAGATATCCAGCAATTCCAAACACAATATAAGGAAATTTCAATTCACCGTATCATAGGCTTTATAAAAGTCTAATTTCAGCATATTCCAAGTGTGCTGAAAGAACCACCCTGTGAACCCATTCAAACCTGGTGTTTTAGAAGGGTGCATTTTGAAGACTGTTGCTCTTACATCCTGTGCTACAAATGGGGCTATTAAAAAAGCCTAAACTTCTTGACTAATGTTTCCTCGAAGTATCCTCCTCAAATTAACAAAGGGAAGCTCCACCATACCAAGTCCCATTAGCTGGGAGGAAAAGGAATGAGCTACCCCTAACAAATTATTCTACTCATAGTGCATATCCCCATTATTATCCTGTAGTACCGCAATTCTATTGAAGTTGTATCTAGCTCAAACAAAAGCATGAAAGAACTTTGTATTGACATCACCATCTTGTAGCCAGTTCAACCTCGCCTTCTATCTTTGTATGGACTGTTGTAGTGTTAATTCCTGTTAGAAGTCCCTCAGTAATTGCATTTATGTGATTCTTCATTGTTGGTTGTTCGAATACGTGTAACACATCTTCTGTGCCTGATGTAATTGACTTTTTAGATTGGAGATATTCTGGTTTCTGCTTTTCGTAAAGTTTTTTAATGCATTTCTCGCCTTCCTTAACTTAGTCATAAGCTGAAATGCCTTAAAACCCCAACCTCCGGCTGCCAACAGTGGTGAGGATATATATGAACCCTTTTAATTGAGTGACACCATTAAAGAACCGAAATAATGCTTGCACCTTGCAGTTATCCTCCTTACTTCGAACTAGCATAAAGCAACAATCCGACGTTAAATTATTACCATAATGCATCAAAGATTGTGAGAAGACATTTAGCCATTTCGAATTCACCAAACACCTATCCAATTTCTTCCTAATAAGTATGGTGCCCTGTTGACTATTCGACCTTGTAAGCACTCGACCAGTGGAACATAAGTCCGTCATTGCAATCGTACAAAGTAGATTTGTAAGTTCAGTAGTATCAGCTTTATTGTAGATTTTCCTCCCTTCTACTTCCTTGTGATGTAGAGTTATTAAAGTTTGCCACAAATAGTTTTGTTGGAACACAAAATTAGCAGCATAAACCAATGTAACAACAAATTGAACCAACTGGCCTTTAAGCTTACAAGAAAGATGTATGTGCTGAGCGCTTTCTGTCTCCACTAGTACTTTCGCCAAATTAATATTATAGCAGCACATAAGCTGACCATTAAAGTAGGAATTGTGGTTAGAAAGACTTCTCCAATGAGCTCCAAAAAGTTTTGTAACATTTAGTATAGATAGGTCTCGAAGACGAGTTTTAAGAAGGCCTACCAAAATTGGTTTCTTCTCCAATATGAATTCTCGTAGGATAGCTTGTTTGGAGGGATTATTTAGTCCCCTTGTATTCCATACTAGAAGAGACATTCCAGGGAAATCACCCCTTTTACATTTCTTTTCACTCTTTTTCCTAAATCCATTTTGCCGAGCTACCTCTGCTGGGGAATGGTGGGTAGCATCTAGAGCCGACTGTAGATCTGAATTCTCTTTGGTTATAATCCCAGATTCGCCTACCTAAATCTCCACCAAATCCTGAGAACCCCGTGAAACTGGGTTTGTTGCCTTTTATTCATTTACCTGTTCTGTTTCCCTGCCTTAGGAGGTTGAGAACTCCACTTGCGTATTTGTTAGATTATCTAGACTAGAGTGTAGCAATAGTGCTTCCTCCCTTACGGTTGGGGAAGTCATCTGGACTAGGTGGTGCTCCTCACTAGGTGTAACCACTTCACTGATGACTTTATCCCTTCCTCTAATCTCCTTTATCAGGTCAGGTTGTTGATTCTTGTTGTTCAGAACTAGATTTTCCTTTAGGTCCTTGGATGGTCTGTTTTCTTAGTTGGGATCCCCTTTTTGTTCTCCATTGGTTTCCATGGGTAGGTTGCCGGAATGATTTTGTGAACCATATTACCACCATCTCCTATACTCAACATTGACAAAGAGTCAAGAAGAAGAGTATCTTTTGAAATCTCTATATAAACTTTGGCATAGTCGACCTTTCCATATTGACTGTAGGAGCATCCAATCTCACCGGTTTACCTAACAAGCTTGTCACATAACTGAGTCCATTAAGAGTCTACAGCTCCATAGGAAGCTTGTGTAGGTGAACCCACAACGTAGTGACTCTACGACATTTCTATTCATCTCCAACCCAGGGCAAAAATAGTGGTTGTTCCTTAATGTGCCATGGCCCATGGTCCGTAATTTTATTCAAATAACAATCTATACCAAATTTGAAGAGGAAGGTGTTGTCTTCCCTCGTCAAGACCCTCTCCAAGCCCTTATGACCCCAACGGGTTTTTGCCTAGGCTTTGACGACGAGAAATGCAGGCCGCTTACTCCAAAAGAATCCAACAAGAGAAGAAGACCATTTTTTCACACTAACATCAAGGATCTCCTTAGGGGGATAGATGACTCCATCCTTCACAACACCTTGATAGTGCTTAAGAGCAACCTACGGTTGAGGAGAAAACAAATTTTTCTTCCAAGCCCCTGTAGGTAGTTGCCCTTTCTCCTTCGCTCTTATATTGTTTACAGGAATAGAGTATTTGGAAGAATTGGGCTTAGGGGTTTTCTAAAGAACAAGCTTGTGCAAAAAAGTATGGAGATCTTCCTTGACCCCTAAAGTTTCTCTAGGTTCCATCGGGAGTCACCATGGTCATGGTTAGCCTGGCCGGAAGAGTGAAGGTAAAGCAAGTTCAAAATGTTGGACGGAAAGAGCCAAGTGGCCTAGGTCAAAAGGAGAGAGAGAGGGGTAGTATGGTAAAAGGGTTAGAGAGAAGGGAGAAAAAAAAAAGGGTTTGAGAGATAGTACTATTTGGTTCTCTACTAAAGAATGCAAATGTTGATACGGTTAACAAATATAAATCACAAAGATAATCACTTACTTGTGTCAATGTCGACCCTTTTAGGTTCTTAAGTCTACCATAAAATAGCAAGTGCTCCCTCCCCGTTAAAGTTTCCCAAAGCAAGCTATGAATTGTCAAAGAAGTTGGTCAATGAGTTTCTGAATGAAACTTAAACAAAGAACAAAAAAAGAAAAGATCAATAACTATGCCTTACTCATGCTGTGGGCACACACCCATGCAAGTATAAATCCAATCCATCTGAGTCTGTAAATCTAGGCCCTTAATATATGTTGTTCCTGAGGTTGGCTTCGTCAATCCAATCATCTGGTTAGAAAATAGGGTTAAAAGGAAGTACAAATTATATAATTCAAATATCCAGAAAGTAATTACAACTAAAAATTGAGCCTTATTAGGTGAAGTTCTCACAATAGAATAAGGCAGGAATTATGCATTAAGAAACTGTAAAGGATGAGGAAAGCCCAAACAAATGAAAGTCCTAAAGGGAAGAGAATCCATTTCCATGAAGCATCACAAAAGTTGTAGCAATATCCAAATAGTAACCCAAGGCATCCCCTCCTCCCTAGGCAAATCCTAAGGTCCTTCGTAACTAGGATTTGCACAAGGGTTTTGTTAGCATAAGTGGAACATACAGCCAAACTGCCCACAACTTTCATTTATCAGGAGGGAAGATGGAAATTTAGATACTTGAAACAGAGTGACTCCCTCATGCATCCAAGATCTTATACGGGAATTTTATAGTCCCACTTGTCGACAAAGATAGGAGGATATCCACATACTTAAATGTTCAATAAGAAAGGAGCAACATTGACTGACCATACTAATGAAAGAAGTCTTCCCAGCACCATTTGGTCCAAGCATACCGAAGCACTCTGCTCGAGGCAAAGCAAGAGATAATCCTTTCACTGCAAGTTTATCAGGGTTTCCATCCCTCCCTTTATACACCTTTTTTAGGTCATGACAGATAATTGCATGACTTGTGCTTGGTTCCAGTAGTAACTGTTCAACTTTCTCCCTCTGTATCCAAAAACAATATTGAAGGTTTTGGCCAAAATATATTTACATAGCTGACATTAGGAACAAGATTTTGGAGAGATCACAAAAGAAAGTTTGAGAAGAAATATTACCATCATATAAAGATTGCTCAAGCAATGTTTATGGATCAAAATTGGAGGTGGAACAAGAACAAACTGACCACGACCTAATCGTTTCTTGCATGACAAACAATTATAATGACGCTCCCATTTTTAGACTTTTCTTTTTCCCACAAGCATAAGGAAGATTACTTACCATATACCTGAGGAAACAACAGATGTAGACAAGGCATGGAAAGATACATGTAAATTTTCTTACTATAATCATGAAACATCCAAAGAGGGTAACAGTATGAACCATTATGCAGACGCATCAGAATGACTAAAGCTTTAATATCAATTGAGTTTAATTTAAAATATAAGGATAGATTACCTCCTGGCGAACATCTGGTTTATCTATATTAACAAAAACATTGGATCCTTTCATCTGCAAACTAGGCTTCTGGGGAGATAATGGTTTTCTCTTAAGAAAGTTGTGCAAGGAAAACAGAGGACTTTTTCGACTTCCAGAGGTAAAAACTTGGTCGATGTAATATGCAGTAAAAAGCATCAATAACCACTCCACAAACATAATGATCAACACATCCTTCATCCCATTTATGCGGTCATTCAAATTTTTCCACTTCATCCCACTAGTCCCAAGTAAATTCCCGGTGAAAGAGTATTGCCCAAATTCATACAGACCTCGATATAGAGAGAATCCAGGATATAACTCCAGCACAATGATCCACCCTCCTGTGATAATGATAAAAGAGTAACATAATAAGCTAAGCCACTGATGAAGAAGCTGGAAAACAGATTTGTTTGTGTGTAAATGCACTTTAATAAATTACGCCCTGCTTGCAACGTCTATTGGTGCTATGCTAAAGCCCATTTGACTATCAAACCTTGAAATTAAAACTCTCTTCACGTCTGCTAAAAGTTCAGAGGAATTACCAAATTACAGAGTATTCTATACCGTTTAACTCGAAGGAAATAACTCTGTTATTTTTTTTGTTAGTTTTCTCTACTTACTGGGGAATGATGAATCTTCGATAAAATTCTGGAAAAGAAAGCCACCTAGTAGCCCGGTTCCAAAGACACATATGTAGCCTACCACTGTTTCCATCAAAGTCAACTATCATGAGGATGAAACTGAGGTAGTAGCTTAAATTTAAAAGATGCTGTTGCTTCAAACCTGTGGCAATCCTAACATTTGAGAAGAAAGCAGCCATCAGAAAAGCCAAGGAAATTTGAAGGTTTATATATATGAAGTAAAATACAAATTGGATGCTGTAGTGATTCAACCTGAAGAATTTCAAACCTGCACTTTAACTGAGTCAGAAACTTGAAGCAAAGGCAAGTGAGATACAACAAGTGGACTATAAGTTACCTATAGCGGAGCCGAATAGTACAAAAACCAAGATGTACAACACTGATACGAGTAGGAAATAAAAGTACGTAATCAACAAATAAGGTCCATCACCAAGCCCATGCATTTTCATCATGATCCTTAGTTTTTGTTGTTTCTCATAAACCAGAGATGACAGCACCACCTAAAACAGAAACATTGAACATAGAAGATCAAGCACCTGGCAAGTTGATATATTGTCTGACAAAGTGACGTTACCCAAAACCATCAAATAGATATAGGGCCAAGAGGAGGTTTACTGTTATGAAATGGGATGAGCAGGTAATAGAGAAGTTTGATGAATTCAACATATAGAACCAGAAGCTGGATGTTTAAACCAATAAGCATTGATAGAAAACATCCACGACTCAGTGCAGTTCACTTTATAAGGCTGCTACTGGAATAAAGCCATGTAAACTAAGGCATACACTAAAAGGTCTTTTGACTTCAGCGTCATTGCTAAATCCTCGTGGCTTGATTGAAGAATCTATTGCATAATTCTTCCCCCCAAAATGGTGGATTAATAGTACGTCCACAGGGAAAATAAGTTTCCATGATAAAATAATACCAAACTTGATTGATTCTTTAGCAAGAATAATAGTAAGAACTAGCATAACTTGCAGCTGTTAAAGTTAGTTATCACCAACACCAATTCCCAGATAATGTAGGCCAGAAGATAGATGACAATGAACAACTGCTCAGATGCTTACAGGGAATAGTTGTAAAACAACCCACGTAAAGAAGAGCGTGCCAATCAGAGATGCAATATCCAGTCTGATTTTACGGGCAGGTTGAGGCATTTCTTTGATGAATTCAAATAGTACTCGGGTACTGGACCCTTTCAAGAACTGGAGGTAAGCGTTGGATGCCTGTGGATGAAGATTTGTAAAATTTCAACGTTTATAAGGCTGATGCATAATGGAAAAGTTAAGCAACGACATTGAGGGAACGTGGTCCTCAACAATTGAAAGATATACAAACTTAAGAAATCCATTCAGAACTTCAAGGAATTCCCTAAATTGTTGTTATAAATTTCAAGAGAGAAGAAAATAAATAGAATATGAATAAAGAACAGGTAAACTGTAGCAGCATTCATGAAAAGTTAAAGGAAATAGACATACACTATGGTTGCTTATCAGTTTGAAAATGTCAAGGATAGGATGCAAACTATTTTTAGAACTTTAAGGACTAGGCAATGATACAACTTAAAAGAAGGAAAATCCTGAGACTCAAGGCTCCAACCCTGAAAAGTAATAGATCGACATGAATAGAATTAAAGCATCCATATCTCAGTTCTTACCAGATTCACTGAACGTGGAATCCGGAGCAAGTTAAAACCCAGAGCAGCCTTGTGTTTATAGGTTGCATTGTACCAGATGCTCACATTGAAGGTTTTGTGGTTAGAGTTTAAGAAATCATAGGCTGCAGCATATTTTGATAGTTTTTATTCCTCAAGAATGCCTTTATGGATTAAAAATATATATAATAACAAATACAGGAAAGTTCACCAGCTAGGATCTCATTAATCGTCCCCTCTGAATTTCCTTGACGATAACCTTTGTATAGTTCTTTATTTACCTCAGAAGAACTATTACGCCACAAATTTAAGCCTTCAACACATTTTATCTCTGCATTTAAACCAAAGAGAATAAGCGTGGGTTTCAGAATTTGACATGAAAATAACCTTCCATGGTAATAAAATTAAGCCCCAGTGTGAACCTATGATATCCTATCATTTTTATGCTTCACACTCAGAATTTCCTGACATAGTAGTAATCAAATTTTGGTGTAGGAATATGTAGTTAAGACCTTTTTCAGGGAACACAGATGAATTCCAACATCTCAAACTTGAAGTTCTTCTTCTCCCTATCAAAAACTTTTTTTTTTCCCAAAATTTCTAATGAGAGGATAAGCCCTATCTTTCTTTTTCTGATCGTGCCATGTGATAGATGGCAGACCAAGGTAAACAGTTGCTACATCAGCCAATAAAAAGTTGCATCCAAAAATCACAAGCCATGGTTGTCAGAAACTGCCTTCAATGTCCATAGGACTCTGATCAGCAAGTGATTTACACATAAAAACAGGAAAGAATTTAATCGTACACATAAAACAACAAAAAAGATTTGACAATCAAAACATTCATCTTCCCGAAAGAATAACCTGATTGCAAGCTGTCCCTTCCTACAATTGAGTTTTTCTAAAACTGTTTTTATTCCCTCTTTCAAATAGAAGTGCAGAAACGATTATGATTCTCACTGAACAAACTGGACGTTCCTTTTCTGCATGTTTGTAAAAATGTCCTTAATTCTTGACGATTCCCATGTCCCATGTTTTAAAATAGGCTGTCTGTATGTCATCGTTGAGAAAATATTGATTTATACATTGTGTTTCCATCAAAGTTACACCACTTGCTTTTGGACAATGTATTCATACCTTTCTTGAATTCTAACGGTGAGAAGTGAATGGGAACAGAGAATGTGTAGTTTGTTAGGCACTGCCGTAGAACATAATAAAGAGGAATAGCTTTATAGAAAGCAGGATCCAACAGATTATCTTGTCTCGGCTGGCTATCTGAGCCCTGACCATTGAAGGCACACATGGACGACAAAATTAATTTTCTAGAAGATATGAGTAAAATAACTGACGATTATCCATCTGAAAACATCTGGAAGAAAATTTCAAAAGGGAGAAACAACTAACCAGCACACTGTTAGCCAGAATATCCATAATACTGGAAGAACTTGAGGTAAGAGAAGTCGAGAATATTTTCCCAGCCATGACTATTCAAAGGGAAAAAGATATATAGTAAGCTGATATTGATCTTGGTGAACCAATTAAAATAAGTGAGGTGCATAAAAATAAATGAAGGCAGAATGCTCGAAGTATGCGTGCTAAAACGCCTCATACTTAAATGTATATGCCTAGAGAGAGGAGAGAGACATACTTTCTCCAAGCGACTGATTACTTCCAGTCATGAGTATGGTTACAGGACAGGAACCTGTGCTCCTGCATGACTCGTTTGGCAAATCTGTGAAGGGTAGAACATCTGTTTTTGCGGCACGATACAGAGGAGCAGGAATTTGTAAGAGAGGAGGCCATTGAGGAGGGCTAGGAATTGGACAACTGGCAGCTTGTTTCAAGTTTGAAAATTGCACACCGCAGACCTCCTCACATGTTCCATCATTATTAGTGTCAACACATTGGCACCCACATTTGATACCAGCCTTGTTCAGCTCCTCGTCAACTAAAACTTGAAGAAGAGTAAACAGTATACATAGAACAAAAGGAAAGCAAATAAGACGGCAGTTTGTCTTGGCATTTCGTTTCTGTAAAAAGGAAACAATGATAAATGATATTAGAAAAATCCACACAAGTCAAAAACCACAGGAGCTCATTTATTGACCACATTGGCACGGATAACTGAGCTCTGCAATCAGAAGTAAGCATAACTTGCCAGTTAACCGAATCGGGAAGTTTCCGCCATCTCGTTGTGTTTCTAACATTAACTTGAACAATGAAGAGAAATTCACCATGACAAAGAGAAAAGTGAATAAAAAAGAAAAGCTAATTAAATGGGTTACTGTAATCACATTTACAGAGAGAATTTGGCGTTAGATTAGCAAGTATTTTTTTTGAAGCGCGCATACCAGACTTGCATGTAAATTCAACTCAAGAAGCTCAATCAAACCAGACAAAGTTTTGTAACAGCCACGAAAATTGGTCCAAGGGACGTGTTACGGAAGTTCATATTTGAGATATCTGAGATAATCATCCGACAATATTCAATCGGATGAGACCATTCAATAACGGGGAAATTTATCTAAACTAAAGGAGAAACTGAGAAAGTTTACCCTTAATCAACAAGAAAAAATGAACCAGAAAAACCAAGCACCTCTCAAACTTAACGAGAAAAAGATGAAGACAAACACGAAAATTATATGAAATGAATCACAAAACCGACATTGCACTGACAAC
Source organism: Erythroxylum areolatum (assembly GCA_024520975.1). Classification (NCBI taxonomy): domain Eukaryota; kingdom Viridiplantae; phylum Streptophyta; class Magnoliopsida; order Malpighiales; family Erythroxylaceae; genus Erythroxylum; species Erythroxylum areolatum. The sequence continues at coordinate 45,623,242 of JANIJH010000007.1, forward strand.
CAACAAGAATCACGATTACATACAAACATGAGCACGCATATACACATGTAAAGAACAGAGAAAAGGAGAGAGAGACCTGGTAGGTTAAGTTCTTTCTAAGCAAAGCATTGACCTGAGTCCTAAAAGATGCACGGCCCACTGGCATCTCTCCCATGGAAACGCCAGCCAATGATAACTCTAATATGAACGTTAGTGTTTTCCCTTCCCGCCAATTTATCCAATCCTAAGCCTCTCTCCTATCTCTCCATCTCAACACATGCACACGTATGAAAGTAATCAAAGCAAGTTCAGACACAGCGCCAAATTTTCTCTTGTTTTCCGTAAGAGATGAACAGCGCATGTCGGATTTCACGAAAACTGTTCCTTGTCGTGCCCGAGAAAATAGATTCTAAATGACATCTCTGCCCCTGTATATCACCTTGATTTACCTGGGGACACTAACGAGTAATGAGCTCCGCTCACCAGTGCTCTGAAATGGCAGAAAGGGGAAAAGGCTTTGGACCCGGATAAAAATCGATTTCTCATGCCGAAACTACCCTTGGTTAAATGCCTATGATGCCCTTCACGTGTTATTGTTTGTGACGTCCCAATATGCTCTACTTTTTTTTTTTATCTTAATTTCATAAATCCCCTCTGTTAATAAAAGTCTCTCGATCCAATATTATTGTTAGATCCAATATTGATTTTAAATTTGGGAAAGCATTTAATCAATTTCAATAATAGCTTCACCATATTTGTTTGGTTTGAGCATGTTGTCTATGTTAGTACTTTGTTCTCATGGGAGAGATGATATAAAATATTTTGAAAGAAGATGATATATACTCAAATATGTAAAATACTAATGTATGGATAAAGATAAGATTAAAAAGATGAACTTGAAATATCAAATATATACTTTAAAATGATTTATCATATAGATCACATCATCTAATTGTCCATGTATATATCTTTGTTATTTTTATTCTTTTCTTTGACGAATCACTCTTGAATTTTAAAATTTTGGTTACATCCCAGAATATTTCATTAAAAACAACAGATATTACCAATTTCCTTAAAGAACGTAATGAGGTGCCTAAAAACTTGTATATTTTGATACAGATTAAACTTAATGAGTACTATATTTTGATAAAATGTTTTTTAATTGGTTACGTAAACCGAGTAGGTTGGTGTGAGTGGCGCATACCCTCATCGCTTAACCAAGAAGTCCTAGGTTCGATCCTTGCCTTTGAGAATGCAGCGAACTCCTAGGCCAACTGTAGCCTCCATATAGGATGTATCAGGCAGCGAAGGGGGATTAGTCACTGGCTTCAGCTCAATAGACACCTCTTAGGAAAAAAAAAAAAAAGCAACTGTTTTAGCATATTATTGCACTCGAACGCTAGTTGTATCGTAAAACCAGAAAGCAATAGCAAGTTGGTGTTTCTTCCTTTCTTCGGTTATAACGGAAAAAACGAATATATTAATTGTTTAAATATGTATCTAAAAATATATATAGATTCATGTAACGGGAACATCTTTTTTAATGAACAAAAACAGTCAATTATACAATGTCTTCCGTTATGATCTTAAATTTGTCATAAGTTTATGCTTTCTGGTATTACAAGAATAGACATATAAATGAAGACATATGGTATAATGCTAAAGAAAACAGCAACTTGGCGTTTAGATTACTTTCCTCATAAATTTAATCTAAAAATTATACTAGATAATTTAACCTCTTTTTCTCTCCCAACTCTACGATAACTCTTTTATAAAACCCTACCTCATCTTCAACTAATGTTACGAGTACTATACCGGATTTGGTATCGGATTGATTTAATAATTAAAAATATATAAAAATAAATATTAGTTTATAAATAATAATTTTTAAATTATTTATTTAAAAAATAAAATATTTTATTAATACTTTATTAATAAATATTATATAAAATATTTAAATAAATTTAAATAAAATAATTTATTTTTTAAGTTTTATTTAATTTATAATTATTATTAGAAATAAAAATATTTATTATTATTTTAAAAACAAAAATTAAAAATGCATAATAATTATAAAAGTTGAAATAAATAAAATAACTAATTAAAAAACTTTGAGAGAAAAAGGGGGCAAGGAGAGATGAGAGGGAAGGAGGGAGGGAAATTTTAAAAATTTTCAATATCGACCGGTATTTGGCCGGTATTTTGAATACCATCCGATACTATTTAAAACGGGCCAATACTAATATGTATTTTAAATCCGGTACGATCCATCATTTATTTCGTATCGATTTTGTTTCGGTACGTACCGATATTCATAACACTATCTTCAATTATTCTTATTGTTTTCCCGTTAGTAGGATTTTGAATATTTTTGCTCGAAAGTTTCAATTGACAATCTTCAAGTTCATATTTTTCCTTATTTAACAATTTTAAATTTTATTTGGTTTGTAGGGATATAATTAGAAATACAAGTCAAAATTAAGTTATATTCCATAAAATACTTATGCAGACCAAATACTATAATAAGAATCCATCCAACTTTCCTATTAGAATTCTTATAAGTATCCAAACATATTAATATCTTTACATTCCATACATTTATTTTTCAAAGAATCATATTCTAAATTTACTTTACTTTTCCGCCAACCAAACGAATCTCAAGGCTTTGGTTGGCATGGATTCTTGCTTGGGAAAGTAATCTTTTCCTAAAATTTATATTATCACGTTTGGTTTATTTTTTGAGTAGTTAGGAAAATAAAACTTTCCAAATCAAGGGAAAATAGTAGTACTTTACTTGTATTCTAAATCCCAGCATTCCTTAGTATTTAGATTACTTTTCCTTAGGAATTAAATCTAAAAAACAAACTAGCCAATTTAACCATTCTTTCTCTCTCAACTCTACGACATCTCTTTTATAAAATCCTACCTTTTTTTAAACCAATGCTACGAATACCGTATCAGATCTAGTACCAGATTGGGTTCTAGTACGGTACTATACCGGTATCGGTTAATATCGAGTACCGTTTCGGATAATTTTTTAAATTTATGAAATAGTCCCTAAATTTGAAATATGATTCTTCGAAAAATAAATATGTGGAAAGTAAAAATATTCACATGTTTGGATACTTATAAGAATTTTATTAGGAAAGTTGGGTAGATTCTTATTATAGTGTTTGGTATGCAACAGTATTTTATGGAATATAAATTAATTTTAACTTGTGTTTCTAATTATATCCCAACAAATCAAATAAAAATTGAAATCGTTAAATAAGAAAAAATATGAATATGAAAATTATCGATTGAAACTTTTGAGCAAAAATATTCAAAATCTTATTAACGAGAGAACAATAAGAATAGTTGAAGATATAATTATAAATATTGGTACATACCGGACAGTACGTATCATACCGGACTAAAACCGGTAAGAAATAAAAGGTAAGTCATATCAGATTTAAATACAGGTCGGTATCGGTTTGTTTTAGATAGTATCGACCGAAATTGGCCAAATACTAGCTAATACCGAAAATTAAAAAAAATAAAAGGCTCAAAAATTAATAAATATTATATAAAATATTAAAATAAATTTAAATAAAAATAATTTATTTTTAAATTTTATTTAATTATATAATAATTATTAGTAATAAAAATATTTATTAAAACGGGCCAAGGATCTTGTTCCTCTTGCAGAAAGGTATTCGTATTTGAGTGATTCAGAGAATAATGGATCCACTGAGATATAATCAATGTCAATCAAAGTATATTTGGTCATGATTTGTTAATTCATTTATTAATTCTTACATATAGGTATGGAAATGTTTATTGAGCCCAACCCTAAATATGAAAAGTAATTATCTATGTAACTTCATTTCCATCGACTTAAAATGCTTTTGAGTGTTAGTAACGTACGGAATATTAATATCACAATTTGCCCCTTGTATAAAATTCCTTGTATTTAAACCTAGATTCAAACTTCTACTTTTTTTATTCGAGGGAAACCCCGCTGGCGGAGCCCAACCACCGAAAATCTCGACAAAGCTCGCCACCAGCAATAAAATCTCCAATTACCCCAGGCTCTTACAAGAAATGCACCTACATGAAATTGAACCTGAAACTTGAGCGAAGCCAAGCCTCGCTTTCAACCATTAGGTCATACCCCTTAGGGCCCTAGAGTCAAACTTGCCTAACAATAGCAACTTAATTTAGAAAAGATTGATATAGTTCAATTAAGAGGCGGGGTGGTTATGTCATCATATTTAACTATTTAAAATCTGCCATTTAAAAAAAACATTTATGTCTTATAGTATTTCTAATTTTGACCAAGTTCAATATACAAAGTAAAAATTATATTAAAAATAATTTTAAATTTTTTGTGTGGTTCAAGAGACAATACATAATATCGTGAAATTTTATCAGAGAAAACTAAACATATTTTTCTTTTTAGTCTAAATTTATAATAAACAATTATGATTATTACCTGATATAAAGTGGTGTTTTTATTTATTTATTCTAAATGTCAAGTCATTTCTTACTAATTATTAGCTTTCTGATACTATTTTTAAAAAAAAAATTATTTTATAAATCTCATAATATCATTTACCATTTTTATTCTTTTGCATTCTTCTACATTTCAAAATTAATTATATTACTCATTAAATGCTCATTTTGCTAACTTGTATAAGAAAATAAATTATATATCCTTTTTTGAAGGACAAAGAAACTAATTATATTACTTACTAGCAACTCATTCAGCGAACTTATATAAGAAAATAAACTGTATATCATTTCTTTTTCATTTTTTAAGGACAATGCAAACACGAGCGAAGGTAGTGATTGATGCAATCTTTTGGTGCTAGATCAAGTGAGTCATTTATTGGATTGACGAAGCATACCTGTTTTTAATATCTTACACCTTTGAGGCTAGCCATATGGGTTGAGTAAAGCTTGTTGTGATAATATGTTAGCCAAGAACGGTTTGAAATGTGCTAATTGGATCGTATAAATTAAATTTTCTAGTCGATAAAAGGAAACAAGGCTTGATGAAACCACTAAGTAGTTTTCTTTGGAATGCTTTGATTATTTAATTCATTTAAGAAATATGGATAAACCACGAAGAAATAATTTCAGGACCCAGGAGTTTAAGTTTGAAGTATATATACGATGCACAAAAGGTGTTCTTATGTACACTTGCCCTTCTTAGCCAAAACTTCTATCAATTATATTCCTTCTACTTGGGGGAAAGAAAAGAGATTACATATTGAATAGTTTACTAAGCTTGTGCGCATGAGAATATTCTGAACTTCATTTACAGCTCATTGTAATAAGGAATAATTATGACAAATCACATGATAATTATATAAGAGAAATTTGTTAAAAGATTTTATGCAAATTTCATAGTAAAAATAAAAGAATATAGTAATTTATATAAAAAATCTATAATATAACATGTTAATCTATAATACAAATAAAGTTTAAAATAAAAGTATTCACAGATTTGATTTATTTAGGAAGGTAACGTGACGAAGAATTCTTGATTTGATATTATTTAATATTATTGCATAAGAATAGAAAATGTCTTGAACACAAAAAAAATCTCATTTTAAGGAATATTTTTTGAACAGTTAAAGGGGATTTTTCTGGAAAAAACTATTCAGCTAAGTCCAAAACTAAAACGCAGCATTTTAGGGAGTAAGTTAACTCTCCCATCGTTAAAGAAAATGCTACCGACATCATCAAAACTACAATGTTTCACAAGTGTCCTGTAGAATTCAATTGAATTACTTGAAAACACTACCG
>JANIJH010000007.1:45820169-45844585 GCA_024520975.1 Erythroxylum areolatum
ACAATAACAACAACAACAACAACAACAACAACAACAACAACAACAACAACAACAACAACAACAATAATAATAATAATCTAATGTTAAATTTTCTAAATACGAATGATGTAGCAAGCTACATTATATTAGTATTTTTCATATAGTATGTATAAATTTTATTATTTAATAAATTAAAAATGACTTAAAAAATTTATAAGATCACGATTAAATATTTAATTTTACAAAAATTAAAATTTTGACAATAAAAAAATAAAACAAAAATTAAATTTTACAAAAATTACAATTATTTCTAACCTATTATTACATAAAGGGTAAATTTGACTTTTAATACTTAAAATGTTAGCTGATTGATGAAAACGCTCCTTACATCAATGGCCATTTATGTTAAATAAACTATTAGAAAAGGCACCCACGAAACATCTTTCATGACTGTTTGAAAAGTCAAACAGCTCATGACAACCAATCAGCTAAAAAAATAGCTGAATGGTTGTCTAATAAACGAAGCCATTGTGTTCCTATCTATATCTGGCAAGAATCTATCATATGATTAAACGAGTGTTTGACTGTAAAATAAAAAATTACTTTTTTAGTAGACATAGCTTTTTTAGCAGCTAAAATATAGCTTTTTAAGAAGCTCAAATTTGGAGTTTCTAAAAAAAATACTTTTTCAAGTAAATTAATTAATAGGCCTATTTTTTAGTTCTTTTTACTGTTATGTTTTACACATAATTCCCACAATATCCACAAACACATTTTCACATTTATTTTGAGATTTATATAAAATTATTTGACTTTTTTTATATATTTTTATATTTATTTTTTATATTAGTTTTACTTATATTATAATCCATATAAAAGATTTAGTTAGATATATTTTTATATATGTTTCATATTGGTTAAAATTATATAATAATTAATATATTGTACTTTGTATATTTTTTAATATATTTTAAATAATATTTATATGTATAAATAATTTTTATTATAAAATAAAATATAGTTAAAATTTAAAATACTTTTTATTTTTATGTTGCCAAACAGTTTATTGTATGAAACTCTTTCAAAAAGCTCTTTTTAAAATAATAGCCAAATAGTTAACTATCTTCTTAAAAAAGCTTTTCTAAAAAAAACTCTACTAACAAAAGTTCTATTAATAAAAGTTCTACTGATATAAGCCCGTCTAATGAAATACTCACTGCTTAAATGTTTTGACAACAAAAGTAGAACCGAAGTATTGAATTTTTAGTATGGGCATAGTGTAGAGTCCACTTACAAGAATTGAGCTTGGGTCAACCATTGTCTAAATAACTAACTAGTTGTTTGGATAGTTAACCCTTACCACTTATAAACTCCTTAACATTTTTATGTTTAAGACATATGAGATACTCTAACACTTTCCCTCAAGTGCAACTAGGACTGGACATCTAGTTGTCACTTGAAATATACACAGTGGTAACCGGATCGGGTCGCTGGGATTGGACATTCTGACGGACAACCAGAAAATTAATAATCCGGACCAAATCTGGCTCTAATACCATATTGAATTTTTAATATAGGCATAGTGTAGAATCTACTTACAAGAATTAAACTTGGGTCAATCATTGTCCAATAACTAGAACTAATTATTTGAATAATTACCCCTTACCACTTATAAACCCTTTAACATTTTTATGTTTAAGACATGTGGGATACTCTAACACGAAGTTTTAAGGTGGTCAGGGAGTCCTGTCATAAGTTTATCCCTTGCAGATTTACTCTAAAACAGGCTCTTACTTTAGATGGATTGCTAGTACAAGGTAATTAAGGGGATCTTCTTCGCTTATATATTTTTATTCTTTATTTCAATATTTAAATATTGTTGACGATGCTGTTTAATTGATAACATGTAGTGCATTAGTCTTGACTATGTGCAAAGAATACGATTACACATGAATAATTTTAATTTTTAGGAATTAATGATGGATTTCAACAAATTTTGAATTTATACTTAAACATGTTATCGTGTATGATGTGCTTTTTAGATTTATAATATGGTAAAATTGTGTTACATTTTCTAAGTTTATATCCTCATCATTTACAAACCGTAAACTTCAATTTACAATTTAAATGACACCATGTGCATCTTTAAGCATCAACTTCAATTCGTATATATACAACCATGCATTATGCGAGAAATAATCACCTTATTGAACATAATCTTTTTGTTAAACAATCCTTTGGTTTGATCATGTACTATTAAGCATAGGCTAAATATAGAACTACGTAAACAAAAATGAATTAGAAGTACATGCATATTCAATAGGTTTCATCAAAATCCCTTAAGTGGCTTGATCCCTGTTATCTCCAGAGGATGTAGGTGCACCTTTGGGAGCAGAATAAGGCAATGGAGATGGCAAAAACACCAAATTTTCTGACTGATGAGGATTGGTTGACGAAGTTGTTTTGTTCAGGTAGCTTGTTGCACATGCATTGACTTTAGATGTTGCTGAATAGCTACTAGCCACTGGAAAGTTCCCACCCCACTTTAACTTTTGTGCAAAGTTGTCTATGCTTCCCTGATTTCCGCTGCCGATGGCGGCGGTACAACTGTTGCCATCGCTGCTGGTGCCAATGATAGATGTGAGAGCAGCTGCTAAGGCTGATTGGAAGCTTGGATCCGCCGTGATTGCCTTTGTTGCAGCAGTTATAGTGTCCGATAACGACTGTTGTAGAGGTCGAGTTGGGTGGCTTTTTTGGATATAGGACTGATAAACATTGTTATTATCTGCCACTATTCTTTCAAGGTTCAACGTCCTAAATGGGTTTCTTTGGTAAGGTTGAGAACCACAATTGTAGCCAAAGAACATGTTGCTCAAAGGCATTGTTGCATTGGATTCAGAAGAACTGAAGTTGAGACTTGTGGAAGAAAATTGTGATAGTGGAGAGTAAGTTGAAGAAAACCTAGTGAAAGGAGACGAAGAGGATGGGGTCGAGGTTAAGTCAAGTGTGATCGTTTGGTGGGAAGAAGAAGAGGAGAGGGAAGGGTTGCTCTGTATGTAGAAAGGCTTCAGCTTTGGATTATCGGATAGATAGAATTTTAGTCCATGAAGATCAACAAAGTTTTTGGTGTTGATGCTGGTTGATGACAATGAGTTGGGTCCAGAGGAAGATGACGAGCCAGATAAAAGCATGGAAGCAGCTGCAGAGGTTGTGGAAGCCATAGCTGTAGCTGAAACTGGAAGTGGATGGTTGTGTGTTCCTTCGTAGGTTGTGATTAAGATGGACATATCCTCAGCACATCTTTGCACCTGATTAGATTTCCCAGAGAAAGAACTTGTAAAAGTGCAATAAATGGCATTAAAAGAAGCAATAATGCACGAGATCACCATTTCAATGGTGAAGTTACATAGAACCGTTAATCTTAGCGGTTTAAAATTTAGGGTCAGAATTTATTTCTCACAAAAGACCTATCCAATTTAAGCAGGAATTAATTTGAGTATGAATGACTTTAAAATACTTTCCCATATTTGAGAACTCTTAAAACACCTTGTGAGAAAAAAAAAAAAAAAAAGAATGAATGGTGATTGTAGTACCTGTTTCCTCACTGGACATGTTGGTCCTACAGTACAGCGATAGTAAGCTCGAGGGCATGGGTTTCCTTTTGCAATCTTCTGACCATATTTCCTCCATTGGCAGCCATCATTAATCTGTATACATTATCCAAAAAAAAAAAAAAAAAGGACGTCACGTAATAACAAAGTTGTATATTCCTATCACTGAATAGACTAGTTGTATAGAAATTAAAGGACTAACAGTTGGAGTATCGCATCTAGCTTTCAAAGAAACTCTAACTTTCTTGACAGGGCTTTGTTGAAGGACTTCATCGTCTTCACTTCGAGCTGTCTTTGGAGCCTTGTTCGGCATTCGGGTCTCCTCAGACTCTTCGTTAGGTTCTTCAAAGCTGTTCACGGCCGGACTTGGCTTTTCATCACTAATTGTACCTGATTCAAATTTGCAGTCTAGTCCAAGGGACAGGCCGTTTTTGGTAACTTGATCATCATGTTTCCCGCTGCTAGAAGGTTTAGCATTATTCTTGGTGTCACTTGGAAAACCTAAGGTGAGTGAAACAAGCTCGGTGTCTTGATCAGTTGCTTGATGATTATTTTTTGTTTCAGTGGACTTGTTGGCTTCTTCTTGATGAACAATATCATAGAATTGCATTTGCAGAGTTTGGTAGTCCTTCATTATTTGATTTAAATAAGTTTTTAGTCTTTGGTTTTCTTCTCTCACCTCACCCATTTCAGCTCTAGCACATTCAAGCTTTATGTCCTGCATTGCATATCATCAAGAAAAAAAAAAAGAGTCATTTATAAAAAATCTAACATTTTACTCATTAATTATTCAACGTAACAAAAGACAATGTTCATACCTACATAAAGTTATTCTAGTACATTACCTAATTTCATCACTTACTACACTAGTTTATCTAAATTTTAAGAAGATTCACACTTGTTGATATTATTAATGCCATTATCAACTCAATATAAATTAATAATAAAATACCAAAATTTTAATTTAGAGAATATTTATCAAAATTTGTCTCGTTATAATATAATTTGATATGAAAATAGTTTTATTTATTTGAGGTGAGAAAAAGGAAAATATTAACCAAAGAATGATTATAAACATAACGAAACCCTTAAGCCTATGATCTTTTAATTATGAGAATCTAACTTGTCATTTAAAATAATTTAATATGAAATACAAACTATATTATAAGAGTACAAAAACTCCATTCATGCCAAATTTTATATTATAGTAAAGACATATAAATTTATTTTATAAAAATAAGATTCTTAATTTATTCAGTATTGATCAACGATTGCGATCAAATCATAATCATTAAATCTTTTCTTTCATTCAAATATCTATATAATGAAGAAAAGCTTAAAATCCTCTATTAAAATATTTTTAGTAGAATCTTCTATTATTTTTTAATTCTGCTAAAAATTAATTACTCTGATGTACAATCCTTCCCTTTCCAAAAAAAAAAAAAGTTGGATAATGTATTAGGTATAATCTTATATACGTAGAAGAGTCTTTCATCGAGATGCGTGCATCCACCGTGCTTAAGTGGAACAAGTCTCGTATAGTGTAAGACAATGAATCAGTTCGTATAAACCATTCAAGATAACAGTCAAGAAAATCAAGAGGTTTGGATCGATCTCAATTCCTACATGCTTCTGACATGTATTAAAACAAAGGAAACGTTTCTAACCTTTTCCTTCTGGCTTGAAGAAGGTTCGTTTGAATCAGGTCCCATACTCGCCCTGTCCTCCGGATCAGGTTTAGCAGCTAGCTGTTCAGGGATCAGAATAATACTGTTATTAGAGGGCTCAAGAAAAAGATAACAAACCCAAAAAGGAAGGAGCTAGCTACTTAAGTTTTTTCAGGTAATTAGGGCCTTTCACAAGTTGTAGGGAAAAAAGTCAAGGGCCAGTGAGTTCAAAAGAAAAAATGAAAGAACTCAAGCAATAGCCCTGTATATATAACCTCGCGAGGCAAGTTGCAGCGTCTTAAAAGTCGTAGTTTCTCTCTGATCACGGTCAAGAATATCATACAAATCAAAATTTTGGACGAGACAAAAACTTGAACTGTAATAAATTTAAGTCAATTAAAACGACTTTGGGACCACCAAAATTGCCAATTTCATGACTATTCAAGTTGTCTGGGTCTTTTCTTTGCCTTCCAGATCCAACCTGTCAGTCTTTTGGATTACTCAAAATATCTGCACATATTCATGGTGATTAATTAGAGTATCTCAAAAATCATATAGGTCAATGTTTAGTTGTCATCTTTTGTCATTGAACAATCCGCTTACTTTTCTTGAAAACGAAATTGGCCTCAGTTTCTACGTGGTACACATCATGCAGGAACATCACATATCCAGATTACTTCTATCTCATGGCGCTTCTTAATCCTATCAAGCGTTCAATATCTTAAAGCATGCTTTTTTTCTATCAGGATTTTACCTGTTTTGTTATGTTCTTATACCCGTCTTCTGGAGAAGAGGATTTCAGATTGCTTCCAACCTGAGTTATACATAGAAAAAAAAGGAGTAATTCATGATCGATATTCACTGAAAAAGCGATATTCTCGGTAAAATTTATCATAACATACAGAAAGCTGAAACTTAAGAAATTCCGAAAAAGGGGCAAAGGAGATAACAACAAGCTTTCTTGTTGCTTTTAATCTATGAAGTGGGCAAAATTGTGAAACATTCTGTTATGCATGCATGTGTATCTTAAATCAAAAACTAAACTGATACGAGCTGATAAAATCACTTCGCAGGAGATGCTATAAGCAGCTTAACTTCGTCCGAGAAAAACCAATAAATTGTAATGGTAGGAGAGTATATTACATTCATTTTTATTTCACTAACATGTAATAATCCTTTAGACTTCCTAGAAATCCAAAAGTACCCTTCCTGGACAAGAAACCACTGTTCAACTATGCTGAGTTCCCGAGGAAGAAGGAGAAAATAGAGAAAGGAGAAGATAAAGGGTTACAAAATAACCTTATTAGCAATTGTGGCTTCTCTGCAACCACCTTCCTGACCAACATAAGAATAAGCTCCTTTGTCTTCCTTGGCAACTTCTTCAGGACCGGATCTTCCCTCCATATGACTTCTTTTGATGAATTGATCTCCTATTCTCTTCTTTTTCTTGTTTTACCATCTCAAAGAGAACCTTGGTGCACTTGTATATATAGAGAGAGCATCCAGTATTTGACCTGTTAAAGTGAAATTCAAAACCCGCATGGGCTTACCTAGGAAGGACATAAGCACCAAACAAAAATGTCAACGCTCAAATCCAATTGCAGTAAAGAAACATCTCTACAACTAATATTTTATGCATACTTTTAGTAATAAGCTAAGAACTTGAAGAATTCAACTAAGACCATTATTAAGACAAGTTGTACATAAAAGAAAAAAGGAGGGGCTGAAGCTAGTCAAGATTCAAGGGTCCTACTCATCTTTGAAGTTTCTTAATTAGAAAGTCAGGTTCATTATATGGTCAATCTTTTGGCTCTTTTATCCGTTTGTAAGACTGAGGTGCTTTTTACTTTTTTCTTCTTCAAGCTGATTAGGAGTAGGGTTTTATAGTGATTACCGTTTGGGTCGTTGCTTTTGGGAAATATATGTTTTAGACATTTAACATAAAATTATTATTTATTTTAATTTCAATTTTTAATCACCATATATTATTATGACTAATGTTTTAGACATTAATTTATCTTAAAGTTATTATCTATTTTAAATTTTAAGTTTTTAATCATTCCATAGTATTATGACTTTTACTAATATTCTTAGCAAAAATTCTAACCGACATTAACATAATTTTTATTAGACATATAACTAAAATAGTGTGCGTATTTAAATTTAAATATTAAATAAAAAGTTTTATTAACGAAAGTCTAAAATGTAGCGATTATCAAAATTCAAATATTGAATTATAAGATTTAATAGTTCAAGAAATATAATAAGAAATAACATCCCAAAAAAAATTATATTATAGTTGCTAATTAAGATTATGATCTTATTTGAAATATGGTCATTTGCATCAATTTTACTTAACTCGTTGAGCAGAAGTTTCGATTAATTATACAATATTTGAAGGCCGTTGAATTTCATTAGTTTAATTTCAATTAGTGGATAGCTAGGGAATATGTTTGAAGCTTTTGGAAGCTGCACATGCCAAGATGATGATCAATTTCTTGATTATATATATATATATATATATATATTGGTGAAGATCCATTTGACTCTCCCCCCTCAAGTTTATGTTCAATTTATATGTTCTAATGAGCAAAATCAAATAACATTTCTTTTTTCTTTTCAAAATCCTGGTTAGATAGACTTGGAAATTCCGAGAAAAAGATACAACAGACTGCAAAATTTCCTAATACAATTGATGATACAGATACAACATATTAAACAAGGTTAACTATGTTGAATTAGGTTGAAGCCTTTGAATAGAGCTGATGCTTGAACGATTGTTGAATTAGGTTGAACTAAATTATTAGTTTATTTAGAGATTCAGATAGTTGATGAATAATGTAGTTAGGCACTTAGACGAATTTGTTAAAATTTTTTGACTGGATTGGGTTGATAGTAATTGAGATTAGTTTGCTTGAGTACAAGCAAAATTCTAAATGTGGGGAGATTTGATATGAATGAAAAATACACATATTATCTTAGTACTTTACTATATTTTCTGCCAAATTACCTTAGTTTTGATTGGTTTTATGTCTCTTTTTAGGTATTTATGGAAGAAGTTGGTTGATGAATGACATAGCTAAGAATGTAAGAGATTGTAAGGTAAACTATGAAGAAAATACCATTCTTTTACTAAGCATAGTCTGGCGCACAATCATGTGCTGATACGAAATACTTAGATATACGATCTAACACACGAGCTAAAGGGAGCACATGTGGTGAAAGGAAGAGTTACAAAAAGGTTATATATAGATTAAAACACAGTTATACCTTATCTTGCATCCAATTTGAAAAAAGTTACATGACCTGAGAAATGGAATTATATATATGAACCCTTATCTCTCTTTAGAATTTAGAAAAAAAAGTTGCACAACATAGAATATGGGCATGCCATAGGTCGAAGTCAAACATAATTGATAAAAATAAGTAGAAATTAGGGTTTTGTATTTTTTTTTTCACTTTTCGTTTTAGACTTTATTTTCAGCTATAGTTAGTAGCTACCTATCAAAGGAGAGTCTAGGAAAATATTTTGTTAAAGGATACCTTAAATTATGTTTTTTTTAAAATTCCTTTTAGCCTTTGTTTTTGTATTTTTAAAGATGATTTGTAGCTAAATACTTTAATAGATTAATGACTTTATATATATATATACATACATATATATATATATACATACAGATACATACATATACATACATACATACATACATACATACATACATACATACATACATATATATATATATATTAGATATTTCTTTCTTAAATTGTTGTGCAGTGTTCTTATTATAACTTAGAGTAGAAGATATTTAGTTTAGTATTAATTCAACCAACCTAATTCCATTTTATTATTAGTTAGATAATAATAATTAGAGGATTATATGCGTGGTTATTAGTTTCTTGTGAGATTAACTCCTACCATCAGTTTATTAGTACAAAATGATAAATCCACTTATTTAAATTGACTATTAAAATTAATTTTAACTCATCATCTACAAAGCTTAGCTTTCAGCTGACATTTTCTCCCTTTTAAATCTTGTAAGATTGGGAGACTAATTGCCAATTGGTCTTCAAAATTTCTCTTAGAAAGAAGGTAACACCAAAATATTTGTGAATTAGGCAATAAGTAAAGAGGCCTTTCTAGCAAATCTCACAACAAGAATTTTCTCGTCCATGAAATTAATCGAGATTGTGGACATCTCTAACGTCCTTGCATACAAGGTGAAGTAGGCAAAGTTGAATATATATGCCAGCCTTCTTTTTTTTCCTAAGTTGGTGGCAAAATATAATACCAGAAGATGCGTGAGATGATGAGAGTAAACAAGAGATTTAATAATTTGCAATCGGCTCCAGATGTCAGAATTCAGACATCATTCTGCATAATTGTTAACATATGTTTATAGGTATGATTTGAAAATAAAGAATCGATCTTGACCTTGATTGTGGAGAATATTATATTCTAATATTGTTTATGACTTCATCTTGTATTTGTTATTAATAGTTTTATTTATTCCTTTTTTATGGTATAATTATATCTATAATGATAGCTTTATGAATAAAGTCTTATCTAAAGAGATGATTAGATAATCAATTATGTTAAAACGTTATAATTATTCAAATATTTTATTTATAATACTATTGTCCAAACCAGTTTTCAATAATTATTTATTCCAACAATTCATAGTGAACATTTATAGCAAATAATAGTTAGCGTACTATCAAAATAGAAATTAGGAAAAGGAGGTACGGTTGGTACCTAGGAGTCAGAATGCAGCTTACATTTTTTAATTTTTTGTTCTTTGATTGTTGGTAACCCATAAGATAAAAATTGATACACATATAAATTTTAAATAATCCTGAATTTTTATTCCTGATGTAAATATAGCTTGAAATTAGATATTAAGAATAACAAATAAACGTAAACAGCTGTATTTTTTTTCTCTTTTTCTTTGTGTTTAATTGAAACTAAAACTCTCAACTCATTTCTTATGTTTTTTATTCTTAATAAAAATCATGCACAATTATTAAAAATTAATAATTTATTAAATCATTAAATATAATTTAAATATTTTATTAAAATTTTATTAATTAATAATAATATATAATATTTTAATTAATTAGTTACAAAATCAATCATATGATAATTAGATATAAGTAAAAAAATGTTAGTACTATTCTTAATATTTGATACCATATAATCTCATTTTTTGTGCTTACATATTAAATACACAAAATCAGTAATTTTATTTCTATTTTAATTTTTACTTTTCATTCTCATTCTTATTATTTTATTATGATTCACCAAAGGTGACCTATGTGTGAACACATCTTGGTAATGAAAATTGATATTTTGACCTACGGTTTTATTTTGTATCATATTCATATATAGCAAAGGAGCTTTCCACCATCTTCTGCGATCAAAGATATCTTTCAGACATCCATTTAACTTATGGTTTTATTTAATGTAGTTATGTATTAAATATACATAACTTTATACATACATATATATATGTAGATATCGTGCTACTTGCCTAAAGGAAACATGCATGATATATATCTTTATTTGATAACTGGACTATGTATTTTGAAATTCCCTTACGCTTTATATTTTTCTCATGCTGGCTGGTCATCCATATTTTATTAATTTATTTTGGTGAACGAACTGACAATATTCTTTGGAACAAAGAATGATTTAGTTGCACCAAAAAAAGACCAAGATTTATAACTTATAAGACACGTATAGCAAGTTTTTAATTATCATCACTTCCTTTAATTAACAATTGGTATATGGATGTAATCAACTTGGGTATTTTTCTTTTCTTTAGTTTGTTCCGTTATACAATCCGCTGGGAATTCATTTTGCCATACAAGTTACGTTAAAGTTTCTCCTTGCAGATGACGACTACCTATACTGTATTCAGGAAAATGGAAAAAAAATACTCGAGTTTATAAAATAATTAAGAAAAAGCTAACCTAATTGACCAAAACAAGGAAAAAGAAGAAGGCTATCCAGCGCCATCAAAACTACAGCTTTCTTATTAATTACACCATTAGGTAATCACTGTTGTGGGCTCTTCAGGCGTAAGAATCAGACGAATTCTCTTTTTATATAATATGACGCTCGGCTCTTGATATTATATGCATCTTCTTTTATATGACTATGATTATGGAAATCATATATATGTAACATTAACATTGTAAATGTAATTATGTAGCTCTGCACATGTAATTAAAAATATGTAGCTAACTACATTTACACGGTGGGAAGTTTAAATTGATAAAAGAAATTTTTCGTAAAATCAGATATGCTCTGCTTAATTTTAAATAAATTTCAATGTTTGCAATCACATATCTAACCATCACTCTTGTCCTTGTGCAATGATTAATCACATAATCAACTTTGGAAACTAATTGGTGACTTGGTGAGGTCAAGCTAATGTAGTGGTTAGCGATACAGTCATGGGTTGGCAATAGAAAAGGTAGAAAATTCTCAATGTTCTCAGTGTTGATGCAATATCTTTGTTGGAATAACCGTGACTGCAAGAAATTCTAATTCTGTGTATTTAGTGATGTCGCACTTATGTCATTCTGCCTGTGGATCTTTTCTTGGTGTCTAGACTAACTACCCACTCGTAAATTTATTGTTTTACTTCTCTGGCGTGCCTACAATATCGGATTTCTTTTTTCCTTGTTTAAACTTAGAAAATGATGTTGACCTAGATCAACTCGCAAATAGTATGCTGGCTGCTACATTCACAGGCTACATATCTACGGAATACGCATCGCTCACCGCGGTTAAAAAGAAAAGAATTGAAAGGGATACCTTACGAGCTTGCACCTACCATCACACAATGCTTGTCTAAAGATGTATAATGAATGTTGGACATTATATCATGTCCAACTCATTTCTTTGTTTTTGTCAATAAGAGTATAATGTAATAAAAACACATTATCTCAATAAGCAATCGTCTTTATCAGTTACATCATTATATCATATTAAATACTTATATATTTTTCCATGCATACTCAAAACGAAATTCTTAGAGTTAGTCATTATATTAACAGAAGTAAAGTTTGGGAAGAATTTCTAAAGTCCCGGAAAGCTTCTGTGTATACTAAGGACTTGTTTGTTTTCATTTTCATTTTTTATTTTTATGTTTTTCCTTTCAAATCAATAAAAATTTGTTTGTTTAATTTTTTTGGTTTAAATTTTTAGTTTCAATTTCTTCCGGTTTTTAAAATTATGAAAACCATAAAAATTGGTTTTTATTTTTTGGAAGTGTTTGACTGTTTTCTTTCACAATTTGATTTACTATTAATTAAATATATTATTTAATTATTTAATATATTAATTTTAATAAGAATTATGAATACTTTAATTTAATATTATATATTTAATTAATTAAAAAAATAATTATTTAAGATTATGACTAATTTAATTTTACTTAATAATTTAATTTTCTAATTAAATTAAATTAAATAATTATTAATAAATGTAATTAAATTTAAATTACCTTCAAAATATATAAGTTTAAAATAAAATTTGATTTAATAATTAAAATATATTTAGAATAAATATTAATTTAAAAACAAAAAGTTAATTTTTAAATTGTTTATTTTAATACAATAAAATAATTTATTGATAAATATTATATAAGAGATTAAAATAAATTTATTTAATTAAAAATAATTAATTTTTAAACTCTATCTAATATGTAATTATTATCAGTGATAAAAATATAACTATATTGACATTTACAACTAAACATAATTTTGTTTTAATTTCAAAGGAAAACTGAAAGTCTCGAAGGTTGTAGTTTCATAAAAATTATGTTCTGTCTTAGTTGCTTTGACTTGTTTCTATCGGTTGTTTAATACAAAATAATTGTGTCAGCAACTGTTAATTTTTTAGAAAAACGTAAACAAAAAAATAAAAAAAGTAAATTGTGTCAGCAACTGTTAAATTTTCAGAAAACGTAAACAGAAAAATTAAACAAGCAATAAACAAATCGACAGTCAAGATTTGGTAGCGCAATTCGGCAAACCTTGTCCACATTTGTGAGACCTTCACCCCAACTTAATCACTTTCATCAAAGAACAACAGTTTTATACAAAGCTTTATTGAATTGACATCACCCACTCTTTGACATTATCTACTCATTATCACACCTTGTAAAAGTATTTCACTCCAAATAACATGATCACCTCGTGCTAGCATCAGCAGAGGATTTTTGCAACAATGATTAATAATAAAGATAATAATAAAACAACTCAAGTGATTGAATCTAAAGTGACATAAACAAAGAAAACATTTGAGATAAAAACATTCCCTTAAATTTGCAGCTTCATCAACCCGAAGCCATAGGAAGTTGTCTAACAAGAATTATGTTGTGAACGTTCAAAATAATCACTAAAGCATCCTATGCACAGCAGCCGCAAAAGTCATCAAACAAATAAGTGTTTCATCATCGAAACCTAAAAAAATACAGCTGCAACCACATTCATATGTTGGATGTTTCTCACTCAAAAATAATAACTGGACAGTCCAAAAATTCATGCACACAGTGGTGAAAAACGTAGCTACCAAAGATGAATAAGATCAACGAAAAATCTAGTTATCAAAGATAGCTAATCACTGAAATAGGTTGCCAAAGATAGCTCCAAAATCATTCAAAAATTCTACACGTTATCTTTATTAAGATAAGGCGATTTTATCCCAAATAAATCCTATCTTCACTAGAATTTTATCCTTCATGCAATCTTATCTTCAAGAATCTCACACAAGGTAGATTACTTATCATAGTGATATTCCATATATATCCAATTGTGACCAATTACAAATAATGCTCAAAATTAATTAATAAGATATCTTAACAAATATCTTAATCAGCTATTCCCTTTTGACATTATTTGTCACGTATAAGAACTCACCCTTAAGAAGATAATTGAACACTCCCTTTTAATTGAATATCGAGTTCCAATTAACATCAAGTTCACATAAACAATTGTCAAGTTCATATAAGCTGAAAATATCTAAAAATATCCAAAGAAACAATAATCCCAAATAAAAAATTATCCAATAATCCAAAATTTTCCCCCTTGAGACAAAATGATGCCAAAAAGAAAAATGCCTTAAATGCGATCAATCTCAACAAATAAGGAGGCATAAAAATTTACAAAAGGTGCTGCACAAAACCAAGATGACAATTTACCTTTAGTCAAAACACTGGCCAACATATCATTACTTAAATCAAAACCATCCACATACTACTAATTAAATTCATAGAACCCAAAAATGCATTCAACGAATTAGAATAACTCCCCTTTATATAAATCATATGAAAGCATAAAGTTGTATCATCTGACACTCCCTTATCCAAATCACAATAAAATTCTTGAACCAACTTAGCATCAAATTGTTATGGCAATAAAGAAGCATATAACAAATTTCTCTCAGTTAATAAAACATCCATATTAACTCGTTTATACTCAACTAAATTTATAGGATAATCAGGAACAAACCCGGCTGAAGCAATAATATCCCATCAATAAATACAGTCCTCACCTGGGCCATGATTTCATCTTTAGTGCTAATGAAGAAATTTACAAAAGAAACCTTTACAACTCCAAATAAAACATCTCTCTTTTGAAGATGTTTTCAAGCATCCATGACATCTGAATGAGAAGAAAATTCCAAAATGGCAAATCCACAATTCATTCCTTCATTGTTACTATCTTCTATTAGCGTGATATCCTCAATATTCACAACTCTATAATGTTTTAGTCACCCTTTGAGCAGGGGTAGAGGAGTAGGAATTGCTTCTCACATTGTTGAACAACCTAATGATGATGAGACCAAAATAGTAAAAATAGAAAACAAAGCCTCAGTTAAAATCATGCATCATTTAGATGTATCACTGACAGCAGAATCAATGGCTTTCTACATAAGGTTGGATAGTATGTCACGATGCCCACCAGATGTGATAGCAGCCAATACAATAGGTTGTCGGGACCGATCTTGAGTAAGACCAGCTAATGATAGTAAGGACATAATTCTAATTTTCTTAAGGACAACATCTTCATAGCTTAGTGAGGAAACTAATCCATTCATGGATTCAGGCTTAGAAATAAAGAAACTAAGTCATCAGCATCACTTCTTACTTGAACAAGAACTACAAAGACATATAGACAAATGCATATACATGGTTGTCAAGAAGCCAATGAACCAAATGTCTAAGCAAATCACAATGAAAGCATATTGCCCAAACTCATACAACCCACGATATAGAGAGAAACCAATATAAAATTTGAAAATTTTGAATCTTCCTACAAATCTCCAACCAAGCATTAACATTTTACAAAACTTTGTAAATCAAAATTCAAAAGCAAAACTCTCAAATCATCAAGTAGAGCCTCATTTTCACATCTAATATAATATTCAACAAGTAAAGAAAAAGTTAAACACACACCAATCACTTGAACCTTAGAAAACTTATAACTAAAAATCTTAGAAAAGTCTAGATGTTATCTCCTTCGAACCCCCCCCCCCCCCCTTTTTTTAATAAACAACATCAATATACTTTAAAAATGTAAAGCATGCAGTTCTTGTGTCCCTCGAAGAAATTCAAATATAGCCTTATTCCTCATCACATCATCTCTATCATCAAATGTCTAATTGGTTTCTCCCTCATAAGCAACTAATTTGTCCTCTATCTAGTTGATTTCTTTTCTAGTGACAACTAACCATAGATTTGGACAGTTTTTAGTATTAGCTCCTTTGCATGTCTGCTCTGATATGTAAGGTTAATTTTTTCTAACCCAGGTTGCATGCATATAGCCTAATTTGGCTTATATGCATGTAAGATCATCCCAAATACAAGGTGGGAATTGGATGGGTTTTCAGTGAGGATAAAAGTCAATAGCAAAAATAACAATGTTTTAGTTCTATAGCTATCTTGTGAAGGGTTAAAGCATGAATTTTGGTGGGCAATTTGATGCAAACTTAAGCAAAACACAGGGATGTGAGGGTATGGTGTTTTGGTGGTGAGAGGAAAGGAGAAGAAGAATGAACCCAACAGAAATTATCCCTACAGTAGCTTAACTCATTAGATGCTAGGAGTCACCATTTCATAATGACATTTGTCACCTAAGCATGCATTCCATTTGTCCTATATATAAGCTGCCACATGTCACCAACATCCTAGGCCATTTGGCACTCAATCATTGCTGCCATTTGTCACTTAATTTCTTATACCAAATGTCACTTAATTCTACAGCCATGTGTAACTTATTTCATAAGCTTGGTCATCCTAAATTTTCATGTGTTAATCTGACATTTTTCCTAAACTAAATGCACATTTTAATTAATCAAGTTTCCAATTGTAATAATTAATTCCAAATTTACTAATTATAATCCACCACTCCAAAATTTAAGACATAAGTAATACACAGTTCACTGCATGATCATTTCAAACCTTTCATACCCGGGAGTATATCAATTGAGTGCACATACAATCTTAGTAATGTTTTCTAAATCATGATTCATATGTGTATGCGAATATTATGCATGTGAATGAAATGCATTTCATAAATTCTCAGATGATATAACTCAATGGTCTAAGATTCTAACCCTCAGTAAGTTTTGGAACCCAGCTATTACATTATGCCCGAGCCAGTGTAGCTCTAGGTGAAGCATCATCTTCTGTATATCCACCTACTGCACATCTAGATGAGACATCACCTTCCCGACTTGCAATCCTTATATAGTCACCTGCTATACCTGATGTTACACCATCCTACCCTACTACACCATCCAGCGCTACTACACCATCCACCTTTTCTCCTTCATCCACCACCTCTATTCTGATAGAGCTATTAGGGGTAAACGTTGCAGATCAAGGAGGCGACCTCCAGCCTGGAGCTAAAGGAGTTGATGGAAGAACTTATAACACAGTTTTCAACCATCTATAAGTGAAAATACATGCATGATAAAACCATGGGTTTATAATAAAGTTATAGGTTTTAATTTGAAAATAATTTAAAATTGCTTATATGTTAGGTTGGTTATGTCTAGAACGTACTTAAGAAACATGACAGCTAAATTCAAGGAGAAGATTGATCTTGAGGGTTATATATGGAAGAATATCTCTCGGGTAACAAAAGATTTTTATTATCAGGAGTTTGAGGTACCAAAAAATATTCTTTTCTATTTTTTTATCTAATTAATTTTATACAATAATTAGATAAATATTGCAAGTTATAAGTACTTATAGTATTGTTTTCATTTTTTCAGAAAGCAATTTATTTGGATTTCAAATTTGATGAGGTAATTTATAAAGTATGAGAGAGGCAAGCTCATATACGTTATAGAGACTTTCTTGGTGCGATTCACAAGGTTAGGGTATGACCTTCTGATATATCTAAAAAATATAGAGTCATTGGCAGCAGTATTGAGCACCATCCGAAGCAATGTCCATTTCAGAGCGCAATTCTGCATATAGACGTGGAGGACCGAAGGGAGAGAGTCTTTTCATACACATTGGAGGATCTATTATCCACCAGGAGCACGCAAAGAAACTTGTAAGTATCTACATTTTACACTTATATTCTATTTTGTTTTACTTTGATGGATGAAACTTAATTTCAATTTAATTTGATGTGTGAATTTTGTAATAAAATATGTGTATTATGGAAAATCATAATCTTATAAATGTCTGGTACCATATATGACTATGTTGTTGAGTATGTCTAGTGCCATATATGGTTGTGTTATTTAGTTACTTTTTTTGTTCAACATGGGGTAAATATCACAAAAATAGAAGAAACTCTATCGAAATTTTTTAAAATTGTAGTTCACTTATAACACTTTATTATGATGCAGGAAAACTCTATGAGCAGGAAGCTTATACCACGTCAGCTCTGTTTGAACGCCCATACCAAGAAGCAGGATGGTGTGACCTTCGTCAATATCAGATGTAGAGAACTTAATGTATGTCAAATTTATGATTTAATATTAATTCTTAATACTTATTAATTATTAACATAAACATTACTTCCTAATAGGATCAAATACAAAAAAGCATTCAACGACAATCTCAGCACTCTTAAATTGTTGATGAGAGTCAGACGTATCTTGATGTAGTAGGTGGTAGAGATTGTCATGGAAGAATCTTCGGATTAGGATTATTTGCGAACACATGTTATTTGCAATTCTCCACATCCAGTACAGCTTCATTTAGTAGGCCGTTTGCATCCAATACGATGGTCATTGAATTTCAGAGCACAACACAGGCACTAGCAACTCAATTGCAGCAGTTGATGTAGTACTTATTAATTCTTAATAATTATCAATTATTAACATAAACATTGCTTCTTGATAGGATCAAATACAAAAAAGCATTCAACGAAAATCTCAGCACTCTCAAAATGTTGATGAGAGTCAAATATATCTTGATGTAGTGGGTGGCAGGGATCATTGTGGAAAGATCTTCGACTTAGGACCATTTGCGATCACATGTTATTTGCAATCCTCCACATCCAGTACAACTACATCTAGTAGGTGGTTTGCATCCAATAAGATGGTCATTGAGCTTCAGAGCATAGTATAGGCACTGGCAACTTAATTACAACAGTCGATGTAGTACATGGCCTAACTCCGTAATGAGGTGGATGAGTTAAAGGAAAAATATAGTACCTCATTGTAGCAGTCAGAGTATCCGCGTTCATCACGTGCATAGTTTAGTCATTTTGTATGAATTAGATACTCATTGTTGTAGATAATAATTTTTTAATTATCAATTAAGGTAAGTTTTACTTTATATTATCAATTAATTTATTCTTTAGACAAATTAAATGTAGAAATAATTCAAAATATTATCAAAAGATAACTGTAGAAATTAATTATCAATCATAAGAGTATCAATGAAAATTAATTATACAAATTGAATGTAGGAAAATATTAAAAAATAATATCCCTGAATTTACCGACAGAATAACAACATCCGTTAGTAAATTTAATGGTAAACTTACTGACGAAAGTGTATATTCCATTGGTACATTACCGACAGAATACAAGTTGTCATCGCTAACGTTTCTGACAGTTTTCTCGATTATTTACCATCATTAACTTTACGACTGAAATTTCAAATTTTATCGTTAAATTTACCGACGAAAGTGTCAAATTTCATTGTCAAATTTAACGACGGACACATACACTTTCGTTTGTGAAGTTACCGACAGAATTTATAATTTTCTTCACTAAATATTACCTATGGCCGTTTTTCCGATGTCTCTGTTTGTCGATAATTTTCGCCGTTGAATCCACTTTCCAATATAAATCCTTCATCTTTCGTTGATAATTTCTATCGCTAAACCTCATTTTTCTTGCAGTGAAGGTTTTCTTGACAAGTTTCAGATTTGAATACTTCTTCTCAAGTTGATGTGCTTGATTGACAATATCACGCAACCTCTCATAGAAGTCTATAATAGTATTGCTTTCATCTATCTTAAGCTCTTCAAATCTAGCGGCTAAGATCTAAAGTTTTGAAGCTATCACATATTTTGATCCCTCATGTATTGTTTGCAGAGTGTGCTATGCTTCTTTTGCCAATTCACAAATTGATATCATAACAAAGCTACCTTCACCTACTACATTAAAGATAGCATGCCTTGCTTGAGAATTTTCAAGTGCTTTCTCTTCTTCATCTCTTGTCCATTCAGATGTAAAGGATTGTAAAAAGTTGTGTTGATCTTCTATTGATTGTGAGTATTTAAACTCAAAACATATTACAATTATTTACATTTGAAATTCAAACCAGGTGGAGTTCAAAACAAACCGAAACTCCCATGTCTATTCCTAGGAATTAGGCAGCTAACATACAGGAAATATATTTACAACTAACTGAGTTTACCAAGTCAAGAATGCCGTTAAGTTGCTACACTATTACGCCCCCTCAAGTTGGGGATATGATCAACCAAACCCAATTTGGATAGATTACGAAGATAAGCAGCACGTGGTAGAGGTTTGGTGAGATTGTCCGCAACTTGATCCGCCAAATGCAAATGATTAACCTTGATTGTGCCAGTTTGAACTTGCTCTCGTACAAAATGAAAATCAATTGCAACCTGCTTCATATGACTGTGAAAAACTGGATTTGCACAAATATATGTTGTACTTACATTGTCGCAAAGAACCGTTGGAACAGTCAATAGCAGGAAGCAAAGTTCAAGCAATAAGTGTTGAATCCAGTTTGTTTCAGATATAGCAGCTGCCACAACCCTATACTCTGCTTCTGTCGACGATCGAGACACTGAGCGCTGCTTCTTAGATGACCAAGAAATTGGAGTGCGTCCCAGATACACAACATAGCTCGTCGTTGATGTACGATTGATAGGATCCCCAGCCCAGTCCGAGTCTGAGTATGTAACCAATTGCGGGTTTAGCTCACGTGTAATTCGAATTCCCATAGCTGAAGTTTGTTGCGAATATCGGAGGATGCGTTTCGCTGCACGCCAGTGACTTTCATTTGGGCTGTGCATGAACTGCGATAACTTGTTAACCTCAAAAGCAATATCCGGTCTCGTAAATGACAAATAGTGGAGTTTGCCAATTACGCAACGATAGAGGGAAGCATCAACAGTCTCCGTTGATGAGCCAGAGGTGAAATCAGTGGTTGGACTCATCGGGGTTGGCACACCTTTACAATCAAGCATATTCATATCCTCAAGCAAGTCCAGAACATACTTTTGCTGAGATAAGTACATACCACTTGAATCATATGAGACTTCGATGCCCAAGAAGTAGTGAAGGGTGCCAAGATCCTTGAGAGAAAAACGAGTAGAAAGCGCAGCAATGATACGTTGCACCCCTTGAATGTTATTCCCTATGACAATAATATCATCAACGTAGACAAGCACATAAGCAATGAATCTCGACTTGTTGAAGATAAAGAGGGATGAGTCGGACTTGGCTGTCACAAATCCATAGTCCACAAGATAATTCCTGATAGCAGTATACCAAGCTTGAGGCGCTTGTTTCAGCCCATAGATTGCCTTGTTCAATTTGCACACATAAGATGGGTTCAATTTTGATTCGAAGCCAGGTGGTTGCCGCATGTATACCTCCTCATTGAGATTGCCTTGCAAAAAGGCATTGTTCACATCTAGTTGATGTATTGGCCATGAGAGAGATGTGGCAATGGTGAGAACTAATCTGACTGTAACTGGTTTCACCACCGGGCTAAAGGTCGAGTGATAATCAATGCCGGGACGCTGAGTAAACCCTTTTGCTACCAACCGTGCCTTATACCTATCAATTGAACCATCAGCATGAAATTTGACTCGAAATAACCATTTACAGTCCATAATATTCTTGGAAGCATCGTATGGGACAAAGCTCCACGTTCGATTTCGTATCAAAGCATCATATTCGGCTTGCATTGCAAGCTGCCAGTGGGTATATTTTTGGGCCTGTTTGTATGTTCTTGGTTCGTATGTGGGAGACAGGGATGTAGTGACATGGAATTGTCTTGGTTTTAGGCTGTTTGTCTGGGACCGTGTTACCATGTGGTGGGTTGGTTTTGGCTGTTTTGGATTGGTTGTGGCTTGTCGAGGTTGGTCTTGGTTTATGTCAGGCCGTATCTGTGTGGTTTGGTTAGTCTCGGTTATGACCGATTGCTGTTCGGTGGGCTGGCCAGGTTGTATGAGATGGGAATCGGATGCATTCTGGGAAGGTGCAGTTGGTAAGGAGCTACTGCAACGATGGTAAGTGTGAGAATATGGTTGAGCTAACTGATCATGAAGACTGAAGATTCGCGTCTGTGATTTATTGGCAAAAGCCGTGTGTAAAGTCTCGGTTATGACCGATTGCTTGGTTGTTTATTTGTTTAGTTCTTGTTTAATTTTTCTGTTTATGTTTTTCTAGAAAATTAATAGTAGCTAATAGAGTTGCTATGTATCAAGCAATCGACAGAAACAATAAAGAACAACAATTTTATACAAGGCTTTACTACGTCGACATTACTTACCCCTTGATACTATCCTCTTGTTCTCATATCCCTTGAAAGTATTTCACTTCCAATAATATGACCACCTCGTGCTAACCTCAACAGAGGATTTTTGCAGCAAGCGTTGATAATAAAGATGATAATAATACAAATCAAGTGATTGAATCTAAAGTAATATAAACAAAGAAAACACTTGAGATAAAAACATTTTCCTAAATTTGCAGCTTCATCAACCCGAAATCATGGGAAGTTGTCTAACAAGAATTCTGCTGAGAACCTTCAAAATAATCACTGAAGCATCCCATGCACAGTAGGCACAAAACTCATCAAACAAACAAGTGTTTCATCACCGAAACCTCACAAAAATACAGGTGCAACCACACCTATATGCTGGATGTTTTTAACTAAAAAACAATAACTGGACAGTTCAGAAATTCACATACATAGTGGTGAAAAATGCAGCCGCTAAAGATGAATCAATTCAACAAAAATCCAACTACCAAAGATAGCTACAATCACCGAAATAGGCCAAAATATAGCTCCAAAATCACCTAAAAAGTTTGCACGTTAATCTCCAAAATCACCTAAAAAATTTGCATGTTATCTTTATTAAGATATGATGATTTTATCCTAAATAAATTCTCTCTTCACTATAATTTTATCCTTCATTCAATCTTATCTTCACGAATGTCATAGAAGGCAAATTACTCATCATAATGATATTCCACATATATTGAAGTGTATCCAATTACAAATAATACCCAAAATTAATTAATACGATTTCTTAACAAAAATAAAAATTAAAAAAACAAAACCTGGAAATCACAACAAAAATAGAAACTAAAAATAAAAAATAAAAAGTAAAAATCACAATAAAATAATATATAAATAGAACCAAATGCGTCGAAGTTATTATAATACTTCGATAAAATTTTAGGAGTCAATGATTGGATTCTTGCGGGAAATAAAAGGGGTCCTTCTTTAGTTCCGATAGAAAGCACGCAAACGTCTAACATCTATAAATAATTAAATATTGTAACGGTGTCTATGCTGCATTAAATGTTAGTTGTGGAAGAAGAACGGCTGATGCAAGCTCATCCTTTTGTTTTCCCCACGATTTAACTTTGACTAATTCGAATGAGTCAGGCCAAGGTTTTCCTTAATACAAGCCCTTTTCAGTAAATGATCATTTGATTTTCAAAAGCTTATAATTCAAGGTAGAGACTTAAGCGACTACCAAGTCAGTGTTAGTTGTTTCATATCACTATCAAAATCTCCATATTAAATGGTAAAAAGGTCCTTGATTTTATTCATTCTTTATACTTTGTTAATGGACATAACTTGGATATGACGTGGTCTTATCTCGTCCGGTAAGTTAATTAGTTGACCTTAAGCCAAGGGTTTAACTTAAAAAAGCTTGTTGCTAAACAATATAAAGCCTTAGGACGGTCTCAAAGTGTTGGAGTTTCGAATCAATATATGGCTAGGCAAAGAATAACAAAGAGAAAATTAGAACAGGCAAAAGATAATATGAGAAGGTGAAATATTCAATACCACTTGATGCTTTACACTTTTAACCATTCATGGGATATATATACCAAATTAGTCTAATTTTTACTCTAATCGAATCATTACCATGATCAATTTGTGGTCCGATTGTTGGGAAATCGGGTTGGGATCCGATCCGACCGCAGCGGAATAATCACGAAATTTTTTCGTGAGTTTTAATTTCTCAAAAATCAAGATCTATTTAATTCTATAAAATGAATAACATGAATTAAAATAAAGCGGAAATTTAATTCGTACCTTATTCCGAAGCTTGATCTTTATCTTAATGCATCCCTCGAATCGTTTCCGAAATCGATCCGTCTCAACCACCGTAGCCACACAAGTGTCTGGCCTCTAATGATATCCACAGAATAGATTGAGAGAACTTTATAACTTTTACAGAGAGGGTTAAGCATGAAGTGACAGCTCCATAGAGCTCAAGCCTATTTACAATAAGCTTTGGATGTTTTAGTAATTTAATTAAAATTAAATACTATTTTCAATTAAACTTGAATTAGAATTAAAAATAATTTTAATTAAATACCAATTATGCCCAAATAAGATTCAATATCTTATATTGATCCTTATTTATTAAATATCTCATATTT
>JANIJH010000007.1:45936192-45951755 GCA_024520975.1 Erythroxylum areolatum
GCAATCTTCGACTTCGACTTATATTTATAGCCTTTGTCTCCAACTGCTTCTTTAATCTTGTTTCTTGAATCTTGAAAAAAACGGTTAATCAATTGAGTTCTGTAACTAACTCGCACTGACTTTTGCGTCTACTTTTCCTTCGTCTGCTTTCTCTTCCTTCTTACTATTCTACGTTTGTTTTTACTTCAGCGTCTGCGTCTACGTCTGCTTTTTTTTCTGCGTCTGTGTCTGTATTTTCATTTGCGTCTGCGTCTACGTCTGCTTTTTCTTTTGCGTCTGTGTCTGCTTTTCTTTTGTTTTTCACTTTATTATTCATTAAAATCATATCTAAGTAAAGTTATTTTGACTCAACAATTAGTAGATGATAAGCGTATTTAGGAATAAATGCAAAAATGTTGACAATTTTAGGAACAAAACACAAGAAAAAAAAGATGATATGAGTCATAGTTGTGACAATTTAAGTCATAGCCGTGGCAATAGTATAGTGAAAGGAAAGGAAAAAAGGGATGACATGAGTCACAGCTGTAACAATTTAAGTTACAGTCGTGGCAAGAGTATAATGGAGAAATCGAGTTGTTAATGAAACAGACGGTGGGATGTAAATGCAAAAACGTTGACACTTTTAGGAACAAAACATAAGAAAAAACTAGGGATGACATGAGTTACGACTGTGACAATTTAACTCATAATTGTGACAAAAATATAGTGGAAGGAAAGAAAAAAAAAGGGATAGCATGAGTCGCGATAGTGACAATTTAAGTTATAGCCGTAATAAGAGTATAGTGGAGAAATCGAGTTGTTGATGAAACAGACGGTGAGATGGAAGCATGGTCACTTTTAGTAGATGGTAAGTGACATAAGAAAAGAAAAAAATTGACACGGCTATTACAATTTAAGTCAGAGCCGTGACAAAAGCATAGCGCAGATAGCAGTCGTTCATGAAATTGACGATGAGATGAAATTTCATGTTCATCCATCCCCTTCCCCTTCGTCTCTAGTATATATATGCTTAAAAGATAGATTTTGACATTTCCTAACCAACCCATTTTTAATAAACAATTTTTTTCGTTAGATTTGGAAACATAATTTTTTAATTGGATTAAGTATATATATATATATACACACACACACATATTTGCTTCACGTTCTTTACACAAGTTTTTTATTTCACTATTTAGATATTATAATTTGTTTATTTCTTGTTATCTTATTTAATTTGAAGAGAAAAAGAAGTTTGATATTTAAATATTGATAAAATTATAACAAGTATTTTATTGGTAAAGATATAAGTTAAAAATGCTTTTAAATAAAAATATTTAACTAATAAAATCTCCTTACAAATGATAACTAAACACAATAATCAATTTAGATTTAAGTAAACACCTTGTAAAGTTTAAAGCTCTTTTAGGTTTTATATTAAACATGCCTCTTCAAGAGACAGTGAAAAATCCAACGGGCTAAAGTCTGAAGGAATCGTTTCATTTTAGTAGATAAACATCGTTTCAATTTTTCCCCTAATTTTGGAAAACATGTATAGTATAATTCAATGAAATATGATTAGAAAATTATTTTATAGACTTTTTAAAATTTTAAAATATGAAAATTTATAAAATAAAAAATCATCAAAATTTATAAAGTGCTTCAAAAAATTAAATACAGTTCAATTTTATGTGTAAACAGATATATGAGAATATATAAGTCTTGTGATACATAGTGTTATTAAATAAATATTATAATATATTTGATAAATTAATAAAAGGCTAAAATATTTAACATAATTTATAAAAACAAACAGAGAGAAACTAAATTTAGAATAGTAATACAACGTTATGTTATGTTTGGCTAAACTTGGATGGGACTTCCATTTTTAGGTATCAAACGTCAAGTGATAGTCCAGTTTTGACAATTGCCGTGACAATCGGTCTTTGGAATACACTTCAAACTGGCAAGAGCCAAAGTTCACGCAGTCAATGAACTGCTGCCACCACCACCTGGTCCAATCATAAGCATCCCAAACTGAGGACACCTGTGAAAACTCAGTGAGAGGACACAGACATAGTTTTTCTTCTTATCCCGTAGATGACTCATCCCCGTGTTTGTGCGCCTACACGAGGGTGTGACGTGGCTGCAGAATCCCATTAGGTAGATCTCAATAATGGTTTCTGTCCTTAGACTGGGCCTAAGCATCTCTTTCTTCGACGCCGTAATGTTTGAGGATCTAATCATAAATGTTCAGGATCTCTTGCCTGCCTGTTTAAAAGGTTTAATGCTCCGTCTCTGTTGTTTCTGTCCACAACAGAAAAAGACGAAGCAAAAGGGAAAAGCTAGTAAAAGAAATAAGCTTTTTAACCCTAAAATTACACATTGGAGGTTTCAGTGAAGAGCTTATATACAGGAGGTTTGGAGGGGCATTTAGGCCTGTTATCCCATTTACGGAGAAGCCATGTACAGGGTTCTAACTTGCAGAGAAGTGAGAGCTAGAGCTCCCCAAAAGGCTCTGACTTGGTTTGCTTCATTCAATCTTTCAAGGTACTTTCTTTATTACGATCCTTTATCGAGTAGTGGGATTGTTTACTTATTATCATTTGGGGATGATTATGAGGATTGTTTGGATTTTGAGGCCGAATAGATGGTGCTATTTCTTCATTAACCTGGGTGATTTTCATAAAGGTGGAATCTTGATTTCGGAAATGTCTGTAACTTTTTTTGTGGCCTTGATTGGTTTGTATAGTGTTCTGATTCGGTGACAAAAGTTGTGGCTATTTTCTTCCACAGAGGCGAACTGCTTGTATCGCTCGGCTGTCTGTCTTCTGTAAAATTGATATTTCAGTTTCTCTCTTTGTAGGAGGTCAGCTCATTCTTTGCCTTTTGCAACTGTAGAAGTTGACGAAATATCAGGTTCTCAACCGGCTAAAGTGCACAACTTGGGTCAGTAACATTAGTTCTTCCGCACAATACATATGTCTATGTATTTTCATGAGAGGAATTTCCTTAAAATTTTCCTCTCTCTTCTTTGAATCCCAAAATTTACTATGAAAATGTGGTTCGTAGTCGAACAGAAAACAAAGATAGAACTCCTTTTGTTTTACAATATTCTTTCTTTGGAAAATATAGTTAAATTTTCATCATGTGATAAACTGAAACTTAAATCTTGAGTCTCTAAGTGGTTTAGATTTTAGGAACCATCCCTAATGTTGAGATCTCCGATCAAAAGATATTGGAAGTTTGAGCATAGAACGTCATTGACTTCAGTGCAGGGCAAATGGGAAGGAGCTTCAAAGTGGAACACAATTGTGGATCCTTTAAATGGAGAGCCATTCATTAGAATCGCTGATGTTGATGAAACAGAGATTCAGGTATAGGTTTATGAATGTGCTTTAGAATACCATCTTCACTTTGTTTTCAAGTTTTACTTTAACCTTTTGTGGTAGTCCAAATTAGGATGTGTTTAAACTGAATTTTGTACTCAGGACAGTATCAATATGTCATCTCCTTCTAATATGGAAACTATTTCAGATAATTTCTTATGCCACAATGGTCATCTTAGCTGAACTTCAGTAATTGCTGTCACAAAGGTTTACATATTCCAGAATTTCGGATATCAGTATGTGTGCATTTCTGCTAAAGTTTTATTACTGTTGGACTAATTATGCAGCCATTTGTCGAGAGCTTATCCAAGTGCCCGAAGCATGGATTACACAATCCCTTTAAATCACCGGAGAGGTTTTTGTTGCTTTCTATCTTTCCTATCAAACTTTGATGCTTTATGTATTCTTTTTTCTCGGTACCTTATTGCTTCTAGTCTCGCCTTCTTAAAATGGTAAAGTGATATCGACTACAATGATTAGTCATCAGCTATCTTTTTTAATATACTGAAGGTAAAAGAAATAATCTTCTGCAGATATCTTTTGTTTGGAGACATATCTGCTAAGGCAGCCCACATGCTTGGTTTGCCAAAGGTAATTTATTCTATTTGGAAGAATGAGAACTTTCTTTTCCTTTTCCATTTAATTAAGATAAACTTATCTTATGTTCTTATCACATTATCAAAGTGTTGATTCTGTAATAATTGCAATTTCAATGGATTTTCAGGTTTCTGAGTTCTTTGCTAGGTTAATACAAAGGGTCTCTCCGAAGAGTTATCAGCAAGCACTCGCTGAAGTTCAAGTTACCCAAAAGTTTCTTGAAAATTTCTCTGGTGATCAGGTAGATCAAGATAACTACCATTAAATGTTTCAACTTCTCCTTTCGCCCATCTCAAAAGAAACTAAGAATGTCAAATTGGCTTCAATTTTATAAAATTAATGAATAATTGTGGCATTGTTTAATCTCCTTTTGAACTTATTCTTCTGAATGTAGTTATGATTTCTCACTTCTCTATTGATGTACCACATGACTTGACTTGACAATAAACATTAATGGATTTTATGTTAACAAGAGAACTATTGGAAATTATTCTCTCTTTAGTAGTTGCTAGAGAAAAGTAATTCACAAATTTTGTTTAATTTCTTCTTTCATATTTCCTTCCATATCTGACAGGTCCGGTTCCTGGCGAGGTCCTTTGCTGTACCTGGAAATCATCTTGGTCAGCAAAGTCATGGTTTTCGATGGCCTTATGGTCCTGTAAGTGTTTTGTTTTTGGTGTTTCAATAGATAATTGACATCAAGTGCTTGGATTGTGCCTATGAAATAATGACGAGCAGAGAAGACTGTTTCAATGTGTAAGAATGGTCACCGTAAAATTACCTTATGAGGGAGCAACCTGTGGCCTGCATTTCCATGTTGCATAAGAACGATTTTTTTTAAACAAAAATTGCAGCACTGTTGATATGGTGATAGAATGGTAATAAAGATAGAATAGATTTCATTTGTAACATTTCTTATCTTTAGAAGAACTTAGCTTTCCGAACCTTTATATACTTAGAAGAACTTGTATGCAGGTTGCAATTATTACTCCTTTCAATTTCCCACTGGAGATTCCGGTACTTCAATTGATGGGTGCATTATATATGGGCAACAAACCCACTGTTAAAGTTGATAGCAAGGTCAGTTTGTGGGACTTATTGGGGAATCTTCAGGGTTTCAAAATTATGGTCTTGACTCTTGACATTATGCTATATTTAATATCTCCTCCAGAGTATATATTTAATATCTCATCCAGAGTATATTCATGAGCATTGAGAAGATGAGGGTTTCAATTATATAGGTGGAGGAGAGTCAAATGATTTGTCTTTTCTCCTAAAAACCAAAAGCATAATTTATAATGTAATTGAGATAGAAAGATGAGCATTTAGTTCATGGCCAAGCCACTGTAAGCTTTGAGTGCGGGCTACCTTTTTCTTATTTTTCTGATTACTTCATACATTTATCTGGTTCAGTTATGAGAAAAACTGTTTTAGTCACTGGAGATACATTTCAATGTACTTGGCTATCAGTGCATCTCTCCCTATACATATTGTAACTTGTTGGCAGCATGTGCTGCAGGTTTGCATTGTTATGGAGCAAATGATTCGGCTACTTCATTATTGTGGATTACCTGTGGAAGATGTTGATTTCATAAATTCTGATGGGAAGACTATGAACAAACTGTTATTGGAGGTTGGTCTTTCAGGAGATGACGTTTTTATTTATCATTTGCACTTAAGGTTGTGAATTTTTTCAAAGATTTACCTTGCTTGCTGTCAAATTATTGTACCTCTACCCTCAACTGAACTCTTGAAGCGTATATTTACACCTTTTTTAGCTATTAGCCCAATGATTTCTAGTGAAGTTAATATTTGGCCAAATTTAGTTCTGCCATTACTGTTATGATGCAACATAGGTGATGCGTTTCTGGTATATAATGTAAAAACTCCTTGTCTACTGATTGGGCTATATCATGACATAACTAGGTGACTGACAGTAGGGTGGAAATGTTTAATAGTTGTTCGCTATTGTGCTGATACTAATCATTATCAACTGCTATATTTGAAACTACCATCGGGTTTAGCAAATGCTTATTTGTGTTAGTGATGATAATCACAAATGAAATGAAAATTCTGAGTAGGTTTCTTGCTACCTTCCAGGCAAAACCACGGATGACCCTCTTTACCGGTAGCTCAAGAGTTGCAGAAAAGCTAGCTGTTGATTTGAAAGGTCGTGTTAAGTTGGAAGATGCAGGATTTGACTGGAAAGTTCTTGGACCTGATGTTAATGAGGTATTTCTGTTACCTGTTTAATGATTGATGGTTAATTTGCACTGTATTGGCGATCAAGACAATTGTTAAAAGTGAATTTCCTATTGCTTTGTGAATATCAGGTGGATTACGTTGCATGGGTTTGTGACCAGGATGCATATGCATGTAGTGGCCAGAAGTGCTCTGCACAATCAATACTTTTCATGCACGAGGTTAGCTGTATCATATGTACTATAAACTTTTCATGCACGAGTTTAGCTGTATTACATGGTTTAGTGTGTATACTATTAGCTTTTAACATACGGATAGCTTTACAATGAATACTTTTTAGTCAACTGAATAACAGGAAAAAAGCTAAATGCTAATCAACTAAGCTATTTTCTCCCTCTTTAATGAGCATTTATTGTATTGCAGAACTGGTCCAGTACTTCCCTTATACCTAAACTGAAAGATCTTGCAGAGAGAAGAAAGTTGGGAGATTTAACTGTTGGCCCTGTTCTCACTGTAAGTCTGGAGGGTAGCTCTGGATTCTATTGTTTTGTTGCTCTCGTATAAATCCTTTTTCACAATCACAATTTTCTAATTATCTAGTCAATTTTCAAAATTGCATCTTTCATAATATAGTTGAAAAGTGTTAACTTGTTTTTGTTCTTGACACTGTAGCTTACAACTGATGCAATGCTAGACCACATGGGTAAACTGCTTCAGATATCTGGAGCAAAGCTACTTTTTGGTGGCAAACCTCTGGAAAATCATTCCATTCCATCAATATATGGTGCTTTAAAGCCAACTGCTGTATATATTCCTCTTGAAGAAATTGTGAAGGATGACAATTTTGAGCTTGTAACTAAAGAAATATTTGGACCATTTCAGGTATAAAAGATTCCATAATTCGTGTTATCTTATCTTATGTATTGCTAACGAAAGTGACTACTTTCTTTTGATAAGAGTTCTCCGTTCTAAATACACTAGTCCACAACCTTCATCGTTGGAAGAGGTTAGGAAGATTATATCAAGGTCATAATTATGTAGTTGGAACATGGAAAGACAGTGCAGATGAGGATTGCAGAGACCAAATTGATGTCCTGTGTTAATTTTGACTATGGACCTAAATTTGTAAAGAGCAAAATCTGTCTCTTCTAAGTTTTATGGTGGACAATGGCCTTATTGAATTTATTCATTTCAGATTATTATGGGAGACAATGGCCTTATGGTTGCTTTTGTGAATCTGCCATTTTGTTTGGTTTGCTCATATTATTGAATTGATTCATTTCAGATTATAACGGAGTACAAGAAAGATCAACTTCCGATGGTCTTGGATGTTCTTGAGCGGATGCACGCTCATTTAACCGCGGCTGTGGTTTCAAATGATCCTCTATTTTTGCAGGCAAGTCGTAATTCTTCGACCTGCGGGTAGTATTATTTGCATTTTTTTGTGACTAACTTCAAGCTAACGTTATGGTAAAATATTGGAAGAATTTGAAACACAAGTCAGGTATTTTTTGATTATTGACCTCAAATCACTTGAATCGTTTAGCTCTTTCAGTTGGCGTGAGTTTGAGTAAAAGCATTCAGATTTTGGCTTGTATTGCCTTCGAGGGGATTGACAGAGGATCGAGTGGCTTGTTAACAATGCTTCCCTAAACTTGAGGAGTTTCTGAGAAGTTTATTTATTACACGAGTTTGCAGGAAGTGGTTGGCAAATCAGTAAATGGAACTACATATGCTGGATTAAGAGCAAGAACAACTGGAGCTCCACAGAACCATTGGTATGAAGAAATCATTCCTTAGCTTGGGAAAAGGTTAGAAAGGTGTAATGTTAACAATGGTGGTGCGTGCAGGTTTGGACCCGCTGGAGACCCCAGAGGTGCAGGAATTGGAACCCCAGAAGCAATAAAACTTGTGTGGTCTTGCCATAGAGAAATCATATACGATTTGGGGCCCATTCCGAAACACTGGGAAATCCCACCCTCAACCTGAGCTGAGGAGCCACGATTGATCAACCCTCCGGAACTTCCGTCAAGAGTGACCACTACAAATGTTTTAGAATAAAAGCAGAATAGATCCTAGCCATCCAATTATGTAGTGATCACAGTTGATATCCATCCAAAAGAATAAAATACCGTCCAACTTTTTTGGAACGATATGTTTTGTAGAAACTAAAATTTCTTTTACCCTACCTAGGTCTCCATATTTCCGTCACACGCTCAGCTGGCTCTATTTTCGATATCCAATTTGATAGCATATAACAGATTGATACAAGCATGAAATTATTCGTGTAGTGAAGAAAACGATGGATATCTCGATTCGGATAATTATAATTAAATGTCAAACTTTTAGAATTTGCTCAAAGTTTTAAAATCGTTCTTCTTTTATTTTATTTTTTGAGAGTGGGTTAGCCTGGAATAAATAAGTTTGTAAGAGTAAGTTATGAAATAGTCTCTTTGTAAAAACATAAACATAAAATAAAAATTGTGTATGTTATGACCATTTTTAGACTTAGGAATTTTATTTGAATTTGTTACATTTATATTTTCAAAATGTAAAATAAATACATTAATTAAAGCTTTCTTCTTTACATTATCCAGAAAATTAATAAAACTTGAATAAATTAAAATTATTAAGGATTAAAAGACTAGTAAAAATATTATGATATTTACCATAAAATATTGTAAATTTAGTCTTATATTTACCCTTTAACTTTTCATTATTTACAAGAAACAAAATTCTAAAATTATGTTTCTAATTAATTTTACTTGTGCTTAATTTTTTTGATAATTCAAAAACCTTCTACTAATTCATGTGTTATTAAGATGAATGAACTCGAAACAGGCCTCAGTAATTATTATTATAAACACTACACTAAATTTTTAATTAAATGAAATTTAATATAAGTTGACATTATAAAATAAATTTTATTATTAAATTTACAACGTACATGCCGAATCAGAAAAGAGGTAGGCCAGCAAAATTAACTTGGGTTTGACATCGCAAATTCGGGCTGACCCGTAACTAAAACTCTGGAGCCTGCCCGTTATAGTCGATTGAAACGGTACGTCTTGAATTAGGGTTCCGCTTCCTCTCCTCGTTCAATAACGGTCAGTCGTGTTTCTCTCTCAGCTGTCTCCCTCCCTCAGCTACTTCCAGTGAAAAGCACGCCGCTGCAACATCGTAAGCTTCTCTATTACGTTTTCTACTACTCTTCTTTTCTTTTTTTATTTTCTTTTATTGCACTATTTTTTTTGGCGTTTGGATTGTATCACCAAGTACGGAGTAGTTACCTACTGTTAGTTTGCTTGTTTTTACTTGTTTGGAACCTAAACACTTATTATTGTAGGTATTTGCTTTGATACAATTTCCATTGCAATAAATTTTTTTGGCCCAATTGAAATGCAAAATCTTTGTTTTTTAAGGAGAATAATACATTGTTATTTTTCATATAATTTTTTTGTTGAAATCTGTGTTTTTTCATATAATTTGTTTGCTCCTTTTCTCAACTTTTATGTTGCGTTTTTGTTCTTTTGCAGATTTCAAGTTTTGCTTTACTGTTTTGGGATGTCTTTGCTTGAAGTGATTACTGATGCCCTGGCCAATACGGAAAACACTGTAACTCATTCTGAATACCCAATAATTCTCAACTCGGATGATATTCTTCTGAATTTGAAGCCTAATGTTGAAAACGCAAATAGTGCAGCACTTGCCAACCCTGTTACTGGGTGGGAGCTGTATCAAACCGATTCTCTGCTGATTGAATTGTGTAAAAAGTTTCATGCAAAGTTAAAGAGAAGGCTTAAAGACACTAATAACTTCAACAAGGATGAGTTTGTTGGAATTTTGATTCAGTTTCTTGAGAAGATTGCTGAAAAAGTTGG
The DNA here is from genome assembly GCA_024520975.1 of Erythroxylum areolatum. Lineage (NCBI taxonomy): Eukaryota > Viridiplantae > Streptophyta > Magnoliopsida > Malpighiales > Erythroxylaceae > Erythroxylum > Erythroxylum areolatum. The sequence continues at coordinate 45,946,241 of JANIJH010000007.1, forward strand.
GATTTCTATAGGGGTTGATTTTTCTGATGACAGATATATTCAGATATTGATTCAGAAAGTTGGACTTTTGATTGGTTGGGATGTGGCAGGTTTGGTTTTGGAAGCATGTTTGGATTTGGAGATATGGGATTTGGTGGAGACGTTGGTTATTAATAGAATTGTGAATCATTCCTCTTATTCAAAATTAATTACGACTCTTGCAGATAAAAACAGGTCTGATCTTCTATGTCTAAGTGTCCAACATGCTTCAGATCTTGGATTGTCTGAGTTGATCTCTGTTTTAAGGTATTTTCTTTGTCCATCAAAAGATTCTTTGAGTACTATGGTGAATGTGAGGAAGGAATGGGAAAGGCAGGCCTTGTTAGCTGTAGAAAAGGCTAGTGATAAGAGTCTCCCAGACAAGAAATCTCATGTAGCTAAGGAGGCTTCAATTCTGCTTATGATTGCACATGATGGATTCTCAGTGTCTGAACTTTGTTTGCATTATTTGATGGCATCCTCGAGCATTGATGATGTGATATTATCATCTGCAATAGTCAAACTAAAGGGTAATGAGACGAAGAACCTGATTAGGTACTTGGGAAAATGGTTGAAGAAGTATGAAATGTTCCCTCAGGCGGGTCCATGCCCCAAGGCTTCGACTATGCTGGATTTGAAGGCTTGTGATTGGGTACCTAAACTTGAAGATATTATCCGTTATCTTGGATTGGTGCTTGATGAGAACTTCTCTTCATTGGTTTTGAATCCAGAGTTTCACGAAGAGCTAGTATCTATTGAGTCAACAGTTGCTTCTTTAGCTTCAGAAGCTAAACTCTGTTGTTTTGTTTCAAACATTATTGAGAATTTGAGAATTCAAGGCAAAGGTGAGCAAATCTAGGAAAGCTGTTAGGTTTCTTGGTAATTTGTTCACGTCACTTCCAGTGAATTTTGATTTGGACTCTCGTAACGGTGAATTTAATTTCTCAATCATGGGGTTATCTAATTCCTTTTCACCAACCTTCCTACAATTCCAACAACAATCACGTCCTTGATTACTTTTTTGGTTTTCTGCTACCCAAACTGACTGTAATATGGTAGCAGTCTCTCACAACGCTTCCACCGCTAGCCTACCTTTGAAGTTACGCTATGCCAAAGCTCTGGAATCTCTTGCAGTAATAACAGAATCCTGTGTCCTGCATCTTTGGCTAGTTAAATCCTCTGCAGCGATTGATGTACGTAAATTCTCATACCATTGGGTGCAATTTATGATAATCAATTTCTTTTTGGACCCGCTTTCTTTCGGCCTATTATATGCCAAGCATGAAGTCACACAACCGCAGCACGAAATTGTTAGCCATTCTGTACATTTTGATTTCAAGATGCTTTATTTGAATTTTCATACATTTTGATTTCAAGGTGCTTTATTTCAATTTTCATACATTTTGATTTCAAGAGAACAGGAATGGTTTATGCATAAATGTGTTCTATATCTTTATCCAAAACCTCCCGAAAAATTTATAAAAAAAGACTATTTGCAGGTGTTCACATGTATATACATCTTTAAAAGGTCACATAATTGAATTAGATTAGTTCTGATATCGTAAACTTTAATTTTCGTGGAGTGGTTTATGTCAAATAACGTAATCAAATGACCTGATGTGAAATACGAATGCGTCAAGCATTGCTTTATTTTTGTACATCAAACAAATGCGTGTCATGACTGAAGAGGTTCCTTGCAATATTTATGAAAATACAAGCCGGTTGCTAACCGGCAAAAGCTTGAACGATGTTGAGACTTACAGTTTTGTCGTTTACCATTTTTCTGTACTTCGTCTTCCTGGTCTTCATTCAAGGTCCAGTACCCTGAACCATTGAGCGCATTTCTTTCATTTTTTTAAGGAGTTTAAATGATTTATTGTTTCATTTAACTAATATTTCTTGTTACATTTTACTCTTATTATTTAGATAATGTAAATGAAATTTCTTTTTTGTTATACATGAGAAAACATTGAAAACTCAATTTTGATCGTTAAATCCACAATTCATTGTTTGATCTCTTGAAAATTTTCCACAGACTCAAGTGCAATTAACCTAAATTTTGTGTGTGTGTGTGTTTTTTTTTTCTTCTTCTGTTTTCATGATCAATAATGGCCGTCTTTAAACAAATGGTCAAGAAATTTGCATATATCCCCTGAAAAAAGCCTTGATCTGTGAACCAGACTCTAGAGTATGACCTTGAGCATGGAGATTTGGTGGATGTTGATTACAAATTCGTGGATTGCAGACACACTACATCAGGTTATTCCGCTAATTATCGACGGTGGAGGTGTAATTGTGAAAAATATGTTGTAATTGCAATAAGTGGAATCACAATATTATGGACATAATTGCGCTCTGTAATATAAAATCTTGATTTAGGATACCTTGAAAGAATCATTTGTAATCATGGGTTTGCCATGAAATGGGATAAAGCTTGCTCGGAAAGCTAATGGAAAATCTACCATACGTTTCTTTCATAAACTCTTTCTTTATTTTTCATTGCCCAAGTGTTTCAACGAGGATTTCAATTATGGGAAGGCATCTTTAAATCATCCATACTTAAATTAATTTCTGCTCGAACCGGGTAGATTTCTTGTGGAAGACAAAGCTCTGACTTTAAATTTTAAACGGCTTCATATATGAGGGGGGTTTAAATCCACAACTAGAGAGACATTATATGCTATGCGTCATCGGTTTTTCTTGGATTGTTTTTCTATGTTTTTAAAAATATCATTATTATTATTATTAAAAATTAAAAATTTTATTTATAAATATTATATTTTTACTATTTATAGTATTAGTGTCTATTGATTTTCTCTAATTATCCTTTTTTCTTAAAATAAATTTGTCAAAATAGACACATATTAAACAACTTAACAAATAAAATTGTGACACATTCAACAACTTAACATATGTAAAAGATCAAAGAATATACATGCAACTTTCAAGTACCAAAAATAACAACTTAAACTGAACAAGTAGCTTTGTCATAAGTATTTAAACTTGGAACAATCCGAAAGTGGCATATGCCCCTACAAAATCAATCCAATCCATGCAGAAAGAAGCTCTCGTTATGTATATGCAGTTATTGGTAGTGGTCCAATGGAATTAACAACTACGCGTTGCAATAAAAAATACCAATAATCAAATACTTTAATCACAAGAAAAAATAAAATATTTTGTAATATCTATGCTACTCATAATATCAAAGATCAAAGAGATTCAAATAAATCTTCATCATCTAATTTATCACTATTTTTATAATATTAATAACTTCTTAATTATCTCATTGATAGATTCTATAGAATCTAAATATATTCCAAATAATTCATATATAAATTTTTCCAAAAAATAAAAAATCATAATAAAATTATATGCGGAACAATTTCAAATTTCCGAATTAAAGGGTCCATTATACTTCCATATTGTATCTTTAATATTTTGACCATAGCTTTATCGGATTTTCTTCGAGTCTTTTACCAGTGTTAACCTTAGAGTAAAGTAACTACCCCTGATGCTTCTTTAGCAAAGTCCAACGCAACCTTAATTCGTTTACTAACTTAAGCATATACTAAAGATTTTAGGAGAAAAATATAGTTTTTAAATGAAAATTGTAAACTATTTCTACAGAAACAAGAAATTTTTATTTCATGATAGATGAGATTGAAAAGATGAGATATATAAAGAATACTTGATGCCCCGGTTAATACCGTATGGGTCTTATTTATACAAGTAGACTTGTTGTCCATATTCTAAACTTAACAAAAATTACATCATATCAACTTTTTGAGAAAGTAGATTTTATCTAGTTGATTTTATCTTTATCGATAGATGATTCTCTTTTTTTGAGTGATTGGAGAGATTTCCATGACTTTTAAGAGCAGAACCTCAAAAGCTCAAATCGAATAGTTCCTCATATGGTAGAGCGATCGACCTGGTTGCAAGATTGCAATGTGATACCTAATGCTTGCTTGTCAATTCAATATAAATTTCTAATTTTGGATCTTATAATTAAGGGTTAGAGGAAGAAGAGAAGTCCTAAGAGGTGTACCAAAGTCAAGTGGTAGAATATGAAAAGAGATACGGTGGAACAATTTAAAGATAGAGTAATATATAGACAAGAATGGAAATTGGAAGGAGATGCTAATCGAATGTGGCAAAACGTAGCAAATTTTTTAAGGAATACAACTATAGAGACTTTTGATGTTTTAAAAGGGCTTGCCTATAAAGCTTTATTGGATAGTATCACAGAGGTGGAGCTACATATTAATAGAGAAAGTTATAAATTGGCAAAGAAAGAGGCGAAGAAGATAATCTCAGAAGTTAAAAGCAAAGTTTATGAGAAATTATACCAATTATTGAAAATTAAAGATAGAAAAAAATGATATTTTTAAGTCAACGAGAGCCAGAAAACAAAAAGTAAGAGATTTATATCAATTTTTTTGTATAAAAGTTGAAATATGGCAGATGCTTGTGGCTAAAAATGACATCAAGAGACAATAGAAGAGGTGTTTCTATAGCTTTTTTAATGAAGGCATAGAGGACAACTTAGACGATTTTAGACTAACATCCACGTAGATTTCATAGAAGAATTTCTCATCTCTAATCATTACTCAGTGATATTTGTGGTGATCGATAGGTTAGTAAGTATGCAAATGTCTTAGCCCTTAAACATCACTATATTTTGGAAAGATGACAGCTAGCAAGCTATTCATTAGATAATATTCTTCATGTTCCACAATCTAACACAAATTTCTTATCTGTTCGCCAGTTCACCAAATCTAATGATGTCTCTATTGAATTTTTCCCGAATTTTTTTGTGATTAAGGACCGCAAAACGAAGCAACCACTACATCAGGGATACATTAAAGATGGACTCTATCACTTAGCCTCTGCTCACGTTCCTCCATCTTGCAATTCAGTCTCCTTATCAACTTGGCATGCTAGATTAGGCCATGCTTGTTTCTCAACTATCAATAAAGTGTTATCTTTGAATCAATTATCTGCTACTGCTAGAAAGAATGCTTCATTGTGTGAAACATGTTGTGTTAGCAAATCCCACAAACTGCCTTTCTCAAATTCTCACTTTCATGCCAAAGAATCATTAGAACTGATCTGTTCTGATTTACGGGGTCTTGCTCCCATTGCTTCTTCTGATGGTTATTTATATTATGTTCTTTTTTTGATCACTACACCAAATACACATGGATTTACTTTCTTCGCCATAAGTCTGAAGTCTTCAGTTGTTTTGTTAAATTCCGGGCTGTAGTTGAATTTTTTTTTTGATAAATCCATCAAACAATTTCAATCTGATTGGGGAGGAGAATACCAAGCCCTACAAAATTATTTAGCTAAAAATGCAATTATACAACGCAGCTTTTGCCCACATACACCCGAACAAAATGGTTGTGCTGAACGAAAACACCGACACATCACTGAAACAGGGCGTGCCTATCTATACCATTCCTCAGTACCACCAAAATATTGGGATCATGCC
>JANIJH010000007.1:46222796-46233729 GCA_024520975.1 Erythroxylum areolatum
TCTTAACTAATTCTAGATATTTTATTATTATCAAAACATAAAGGGATTTAATTTGTTAACCATCATTGGTACAACACAATTTTCATGTACCAACTTTTCTTTCTGTTTGACAACTTTCCTAGTCCAAATGTGCGTTTTAATACCTCAATTCTATATTGGTATCAATTCATTCCAGTTTACTAAGCAGGATCCATTAAACCAAAATTTAAATCAAATGCAATTCTCAATCATCTCATAATTTTTTAACACTTATCGTACATGTACTTTATGAACATGTAAAATTCCAACTAGGGTATAATTTGGGACCTTACAATTTAAGGAGAACATCATGCCAAAGATCTAACTGGACTAAAAAATGAAGGAGTTCCTTGATGTGAAACAGGGGAACCTCAATGTAGTTGAGTATAAAGTAAAATTTAATGAGTTCTTAGAATACAATAGCTCTGGTCCCAATTGAGGAAGACAAATATAGACAGTTCAAGAATGGATTGAATATGGAAATCAGAATGAGGCTGGCAATTACCAATTTGAGCAGCTTCACTGAGCTGAAATTTGCTTCGATCAAGATTGAGTAGCTATTGAAGGATGAAAGGGGTGAGTATAGGCAAGAGTTTTGAATAAAGAGGCATGGAAAATTTTAAGCTGATTCTGACAAAAGGTTGAATAAACACCAAAGTAAACCATCACGATCACAACCTAGATCAAGGCAGTCAAGGTTTAGGTTGAGAAGCAACTTTGGTTATTCTAGTAAAGGTCTGGTATCTGGAGGGCTGACTTATAGTAGGTAACCACCACAGATGCCTAGCTGTGAGCACTGTGGGAAAAGATATGGTGGTGAATGTTTAAATCTATCAGGAGCTTGCCTATGTCGTGGCTCCTTTGACCATCATATCAGAAATTATCTTGCTATCGTTGTAGCACAGTTGAGAGTGAGAGGAGGAATAGTAACTGAAATGATTGTCCAATAGAGTACAGTCAATGGAGTGGGACAGAGTAACAAAGACGGAGGTAAAACAAATTCTACAGGTCCTAGTGCCAAAACTGAGGTATTAAGCAATCAATCACAGTCCCAGGTTAGGATCTATGCCATTACTAGACAGAAGGCTCAAGACTCCCCAGATGTGATTGCAGGTGTGTTAAATGTCTTTCAATTTGAGGCATTTGCATTGCTAGATCTAGTATCTACGCATTCATTTATCATTCCGCATTTAGCATCTAAACTGCATTGTAAGAGAGAGATGTTAAAATGTGGCTTAGTAGTGAGTAATCTAGTAGGCAATACCACAGTAATTGGGGAAATATATGTCAAGAGTGTATTATTCAGATTGATCAGGCTGAGTTGAAAGTTGATCTGATATTCTTGCAATTAAGAGAGATAGATATTATCCTAGGTATGGATTAACTCACTGCACACACGGCCGTAATGAATTGCTATACTAAGGAGGGGATTGTTGAATCTCCTACTTATCTTAGAGTAATTTTTGGGGTGTTAGTTAAGCAGTGCTAGCTAGATTAATTTCCTCGATGAGTGCCTTTAGGCTAATTTGGAGTGGATGTGAGGCTTACCTAGCCTATGTAACTAATAGCTAAACTAAGCAGATAGTTCAAGATATTCTTATTGTCAGGGATCTCATGGACATGTTTCCCAGTGAATTACTAGGATTACCCCAAGATAGGGAGACAGAGTTCAGCATCGACCTTGTCCCTGGTAACGCTCCTATATCTATTCCTCTATGTAGGATGATACTTATGGAACTTAAGAAACTACAGACCTAGTTGAAGGAATTATTGGATAAGGGCTTCATTAGACCTGGTGCATCACCTTGGGGTGGTAAGTCTTATTTGTGAAGAAGAAAGATGGAACCTTGAGGTTGTGTATTGATTATAGGCAGTGGAATCGAGTTGTTCGACCCCATTTTCGAAGCCCAACTCTGGAGTCATAAAACGTGAACATATTACCCTGTAGGGTTAACCATCATTAGCTCATCAAAATCACATATTGTCTTCTTTAGAAAATTTGTAGCTCAATTTCTTTAATTTGAAATAAAAATCATCTCATTCGGAGCTCTATAGATCAAGATATGATTAAAATATCGAAGTATGTTTAGTAAAATAACCAATTCATGCTCTTCCAACTGATTCCCTAACTTTCATTCCATCAATCTTTTTCAAATCAAAGCCTAAAGCTACCAATTTTATAGAGAGATAGAGAAATGCGTTATGAATCTATTGGTTCAAAAATCACCTCATTTGGAGGTCGGATGTCATAGTTATGGCCAAAAGAGTTAAGCATCTTTAGAGTTGGAAAACCCTTCAGGTGTAATTGCAAGGAACAAAGGTGTGATCATGAGGATGAAGGTACACTCGTGAGGAAGACAGGTACGGTCGCAAGGAAAAAGGTGTGATCATTAGGAGGGAAGGTAAGATTGTAAGAGCACTTAGTGCAATCGTGAGAGTGTCTAGTGCGATCGCGACCGAAGTTATTCTGTATAAACATCCTATGCGACATTGCTAACTTCAAATGATCATAAATTTCAACTCCAATGTCTAAAAATTTCATATTATATACCTTGGAAAGTTAGAAAGACAAGCTACAACTTTTAACAAGACAAATTTGTCTAATTCGGCCTAGATTGATACAGATTTTCCCTTAAAATCAGAACACACATTTTACCCCTATGAAAAGCTTGAAAATGCAATGTAAAACTTGGAAATTCATAGGCAAAACAAAATATACTTCATTAACATCAAAAGATAAAAGTTTTACAAAGCTTTAATGGCCTTCCAAGCCACAATACATCAGTTGAGTTCATGAACCAAAAATATAGGATACACTTGAACTAGTAAGACTTAAAATGCCGCTAAAGCCTCGTGTTTACAAAATCTAGCTTAAAATACAATAGATGCAACTTTGGAGTGATGCCTCGTCTCTCGATCACTTGATCTCTTGCTCATCACTTGAAGATGGGATAGAATGAGGGTGAGCTTAAAGCTTGTGTGTAACAGTTTTATAACCAGTAGTAAGCAAAACCATTAAAATAATTATTTCCATTGTAAAAATTCACATTGAATTATAAAGCACATATTTTCCAAATTCTCATTAATCAAACAATTCATAAGCAACATAATTCATGTATTCTATAAATTTGTTAACATATAAGAACATCAAAATGCTTTGGGTGGGTCCAAAACAAAATGTACTACACATTTCCATATAATGGTCTTGTGTAGTCATGAACAGAATGTATTATTGCAATCTCACTTAATGGTCTTGCATAGCCATGAACTTAGAAGAGTCCATGCCACTAGCAGGCAGGCAGGAGAAGCCTTTAGTCAAAGGTGCACTTGAAATAACTTAGGGGACCACCACAAACCCACATAATCATGCCTTTCATAACTTATGAACTTATTGCCCAAAATGCCACTTTTCCGAAACTTGATTTCATAACCATAATATCTTTCCAAAAATCATTTTCATATTCTTTCAAAATCATTTTCATATTCTTTCAAAATCATTTTCATCGTTCATTTCATAAGTCAATAACACAATTCATATACAATCAAGCAGCATGTTCTCAAAGTATTTAAAAAGCAATAAATACACATGAATAAAGTAGTTGAAAATCATTTATTTCCATTTCTTTAAAGTAACATTAATGACTTATTACTCAATTATAATAATGTAACCCACCTTGAATTCCTTGCTGATAACTTGCTCAAATGTGCCTCTCCTCTTGCTGCTCTTGTTTTTCTTGATTCCCTTTTCACAGACAAAAATCTCAAATTCAATAGGGTTGCAATATTGAAAACCGACAAAGAACATTCACTAAAATTGTTTCTAAAAAAACTTAAACCCATGCATTTCCTAAGCTTCATGAACCAAGACCCTTCCAAAAATCCAAAAGATTAAGCAAGACCTTATCTTGAATCTTCACCAAATAATAAGATTGTTAGCTCAAATGGAAGCTCTTTTCTTCATCTTTCTTTTTCCCTTCTTACACAACCCCAAAATCTCTCTTGAAAGCTTAAAAAAGATGAACCTAGCTCAACTCTCTTCTTTCCTCCCAAACCACCCAAACTCTCTTCCTCTCTTCTTTGTTTTCGTATTTTCTCTTCTTCCTTCTCTATTTTTTTTTTCTTCCTTCTCAAGAGTAAGACCACTCTTCTTTTTCCCATTCTACCCTAAATGAGTATAAAAAGTCCATTTTAGCCTTCATTTATGCTTTATGTCTTTTTAAACTTAAGTGACTTGCCAACTTTGCCCTTTATGCATTCTTACTACTTTTAATTTAATTAACCCATAAAATAAAATCTACTAACTTTTACATGTTAATTAACTCTAAAAATATTAATCCATCAAAACATTAAAATTCATTTAAACCATGCTTAACTGAAGACAAAAAAATCAGGGCCAATATTTCTCCCTCTCTTAAAAGAAATTTCATCCTCAAAATTCTTACCTGAATCATTGAAGAGATATAGATACGTCTCCTTTATTACTTTCAAAGGTTCCCATGTGGCCTCTTCTATAGAATGGTTTCTCCACAAGACTTTAACTTGCTGAATTGTTTTGCTCCTGAGGACCTTTTCTTTAGTGTCCAAAATCTCCACTTGAGTCTCCTCATAAGTTAGATCATCTCTCAATTAAACCTCCATGGTTTGAATGACGTGGGAAGGATCCTACCCGTACGTCCTAAACATGAAAACATGAAACACATCATGTATCTGTGATAATTCTTGTGGCAGTGCTAGCCTATAGGCTAGCAATTCAATCCTCTAAATAATCTCGTAGGGACCAACATACTTAAGGCTCAACTTGCCTTTCTTGCCAACCTTATGACTCCTTTCTAAGGAGATGTCTTTAGAAAGGCTTTCTCACCAACTTCGCAATCCATCTCCTTTCGATGTGTATAACTATAACTTTTCATTCTATCTTGAGCTACCTTAAGCCGTTGCTTAAATAAATTGACCTTCTCTAATATCATCTGCAGTAATTCTGGCCCTATTAGTTTTGTTTCTCCTTCTTCATCCCAACATATAGGAGTTTAACATCTCCTTCCATACAGTTCTTCATAAGGAGCCATCTGAATGCTCAAGTGGTACAGATTATTGTAAGAAAATTTGACCAATGGAAAATGCTCATCCCATGCACCTTTGAAATCTATCACACATGCCCTGAGCATTCTCTCAAGGGTCGAAATAGTCCTCTCATATTGGCCATCTATTTGAGGATGAAAAGCAGTTCTAAAATTTAGCTTGGTTCTTAGAGCCTCTTATAAGCTTCCCCAGAATCTCGAAGTAAACCTAGGATCTCTGTCAGAAACTATAGAGTCATGAATTCTATGTAGTCTCACTATCTCATCAATATACTTCTTTGCTAGCGCATGCAGAGAATCAGTCAACTTAATTGCCAAAAAATGGGCTAACTTTGTCAAATGATCCATAATAACCTATATATCCTCATACTTCCTACTAGTCTTAGGCAAACCCATCAAAAAATCCATAGTTATCCTTTGCCACTTCCACTCAAAAATGAACAATAACATCAACTTGCTTGAAAATGCCTGGTGTTCATTCTTAACTTACTGACACATTAGACATTTACTTGCATATTCTACTACATCTTTCTTTATGCCTTTCCACCATTAATGCTCTTCCAAATCTCTGTATACCTTGGTGCTACCTGGTGCATAGTATAAGGTGCATTATACGCCTTGTTGAGTATCCCATCCTTTACCTCCTTAACATTTAAAATACAAAGTTTGTTTCCCACAACCATAATGAGTGCAAAAAATCCATTTTGCCCTTCATTTATATCTTATGTCTTTTTAAACTTAAGTGACTTGCCAACTTTGCCCTTTATGCGTTCTTAGCACTTTTAATTCAATTAAACCATAAAATAAAATCCTACTAACTTTGACATGTTAATTAACTCTAAATATTTTAATCCATCAAAACCTCAAAATTAATTTAAACTATGCTTAACTGAAAAAAATAATTCAGGGGCCAACACGAGTGACGGTGAAGAATAAGTACCCGTTATGGAGAATTGAAGATCTACTTCATCAACTACAAGGAGCTTAGATGTTCACTAAATTGGATATGATATCAGGGTACTATCTGTTGAAGATAGCAAAAGCTGACATACCAAAGAGTGCATTTAGGACCCAATATGGGCACTTTGAGTTTTTGGTAATACCTTTTGGATTGATGAATGCTCCAGTGACTTTTATGGCACTAATGAACAAGGTATTTCAACCGAAGAGTGATTGTGTTCATTGATGATATCTTGGTGTACTAGTGATTGTATTCATTGATGATATCTTGGTGTACTCTAGAAATAGAGAGGAATATTTCGAACATTTGAGGCTAGTTCTACATATTATGAGGGAGAAATAGTTGTATACCAAGTTTAGTAAGTGTGAATTTGGCTTGATCAAGTGGTATTTTTAAGTCACATAGTGTCTAGATAGCGTATATAGGTAGACCCAAAGAAAGTTGATGCAGTGATGAAGTGGGAAGCCCTGAAGAATGTATCTGAGATTCAGAGTTTTCTTGGATTAGATGAATAGTACAAGAGGTTTATTAAAGGTTTTCATTGATCTCAGCTCCTTTGACAAGGCTTCTACCGAAGAATGTACCCTTTAAATGGACAGATAAATGTCAGAGGATTTTTGAGGAATTAAAATACCAATTGATGATAACACCAGTGTTAACTATTCCATCTAAATAAGGAGCATATGTAGTATACCAGGGGTTAGGATCTGTTCTGATGTAGTATGGTGGAGTAATTTCATATGCATCAAGATAGTTGAGACCTTATGAGTTTAAATATCCAGTTTATGATTTAGAATTTGCTATAGTGATATTTTCTTTGAAGATTTAAAGACATTATTTGTGTGGTGAGACATATTAGATATTCATAGATCATAAAAGTTTAAAGTATTTGTTGAGTCAAAAGGAGCTTAATATGAGACAAAGGAGATGGGCTGAGCCGTTAAAAGATTATAATTGTATGATTGAGTATCATCCTAGTAAAACTAATGTGGTGGCTGATGTCTTAAGTAGGAAATCTAGTAGTAGTACGACACAAATTTAGACCTTGAGATTACTGAATCTAGTTCAGCCAAGAGCCTTAAATAATGAGTTGAATTTGGGGCAAAATGAGGCATTATTAGCTACATTAAAACTTAGGTCATTATTATAGGAAAGGATTAGGAAAAAGTAAAGATCCAGAATTGGTGAAAGTTATTGAGAATTTGAAACAAAATTTGAATTGAGAGATGATACATTGTGGTTAAAAAAAGATTGTGAGTACTTGATGTCAATCATATGAGGAAAGAGATTTTAAAGGAAGCTTACTTAGCAGCTTATGCTATGTATCCTAGTACTACCAAGATGTACAATATGCTGAAACAACATTTTTTGTTGCCAGGGATGAAGAAACAAATGGCGGAGTATGTTGCTAATTGTTTGACTTGCCAATAGATTAAAGCTAAGCATCAGGCTCTAGTTGGAAAATTACAGTCATTACTTATTCTGAAGTGGAAATGAAATAAGATCACTACGAATTTGATCATGGGTTTATCGAGAACTCAAGGCAACATGATGCCATATGGGTCATTGTTGATAGATTGACGAAATCAACCCATTTCTTATCTATGTGAGACAATAATACACTGGATCAATTGGCCCAAAGGTACATTAATGAGGTATTAAGGTTGCAAGGTGTTCCGTTGTCTATTGTGTCTTATCGGGATCCTAGCTTCACTTCTAGATTTTGGGGTAGTTTACAAATAGCGTTGGGTATGACGTTAAACTTCAGTACAACATTTCATCCTTAAATAGATGGACAGAGTGATAGAACTATTAAGATTATTAAGGATATGCTCAGGGCTTGTGTAAAGGAGTTCCAAGGAGTAGAGGATCAATATATAGCCCTTATTGAATTTTCTTACAAAAACCATTACAACAGTAGCATCGGTATGGCTCTGTATGAGGCGTTATATGGTAGAAAGTGTCAATTGCCATTATATTAGGATGACGAGGGCCTAAGGATTATTGAAGGCCCATAATTGATTTAAGACATTATTGATAAGGTGAAGAAAAGTTATGCAGATCAACATCGAAGAGATATAGAGTACCAAATGGGAGACAAAATGTTCTTAACAGTGTCACCTTGGTGAAGAGTGCTAAGGCTCAGTAAAAAGGTAAGTTGAGCCCTAGATATATTGATCCATTTAAGATTACCGAGAGAGTTGGAGAAATGACATACAGACTAGCACTATAAGCTGAGATGGCTCAAATTCATAATGTGTTCCACATTAGTATGCTTGGAAGATATTGATTAGACCTGACTTATGTGATACCTATATAGGAAGTAAAGATTGCAAGTAATTTGAGTTATATAGAAGAAGTGGTCAAGATAGTGAGATATCGATCTAAACAATTGAGAAACCGAGTAATCCCATTGGTTAACGATCTTTGGAGGAATCATTCAGGAGAATAAGCCATATGGGAGACTGAGGAGAATACAAAAAATCAATACCCACATCTATTTAGTCAATAGGTAAGAATTTCGAGGTCAAAATTACTTAAGGGGGAGAATTGTAATAACCCATTTCTACACATAAGGATTTAATTGTTAGAATGATTCATATCATGTGAGAATACATAAAGTGCATTACATTTTCATGCATCATATTTGCATACATACATGAACCAAGTTTTAAAGACATTGTAAAAATAATGTATGCACTCATTTGATATATCCTGGGTTATGAAAGGTTTTAAATGATTATGATGTAATTATGTGTTGATTATGTCTTAAATTTTTGTTTTAGATTGATTATAATTAGTGACTTGGGAATTTATTATTACAATTGGGTGATTGATAAGGTGATATGTTCATCTAGTATAGGAAAAATGTTAAAGAACAAGACAAAATGATATATGGGAGTGTAGGTTGAATGAACCTATGAAATGATGACATGTGGAATTAATAATAGGGTGACAAATGGCTTGAATAAATGAGCGAAAAATGGTGGTATAGTTGCATGACTTATGGCCTAGTGATTAAGTGAAAAGTGAACTAGTTATGGATTGACAATCTGTAGTGTAAGAGGAAGACACGTGTCTTAGCTCTCCATTTGACAAGTGGCAAAAGATGTGTCCCACCTCTCCACTGTGCACTTGCACCTGTGACTTTTACCCTTGTAAGACCACCTTCTTTCATGTTTTGGTTTTAAGCTTTCTCCTTCTTTCCCCTCACCAACGACACCCTCAGATAATCTCCATAATCTTTGAATTTTTGCCAAAATTTTGTAGCCCTCATCTTGTAATTAAAACCCTTTTATCCCATCTTATTCTTGGTGTATGCATGAATGCTTGGTAGGCTTGCTTAACTTGTTAAATTAAGGAGACCTTAAGCTAAAGAAGTAAGTAATTGATTACTTTATTATGATATATGTGAGCATAACATCCATGAAGATTGATTAGGGGTGAATTAAGATGAATTACATATAGGGTTGATGATGAGATGTGCTTGAAACTTGATGAATGAATTTTGTTCTTAATGTATGGAAACCCTAAGTTATAAATTGTTTTAAGGATGAATTAGATTGAGAATTAAAGCATGTTTATGGTATAATTGATGAACTATCATGAAGGTGTCAAATTTGGAAGAAGTATTGAAGGAAGAGGATGGTCAATATTTAGTTCACCTATCCCACAATCATAGGAATTGTATAATTCCTTCCACAATTGTGAAAATGCTTGGTAGAGAGGAAATTTTTGTTTTGTATTCTAGTTGAATCATATAAGGATAATTCACTATACATTGGTGCTTTTGGCCTTAATTAGGGCTTTAAATGAACTTAGTTTGATGTTGAATTAATTGGTTAAGTATTTGATAAGTTTAGGTTGATAATTGATGTTATAACTTGAGGACTGGATTGTTTGATATCAATGTATATGAATTTGAGAAGTATGAGTTGTTAATCATATAAACTTGTCGTTATGAATGCAAATGTGATTCAAAGGATATTGGTAATGAATTAGACATGATTGAATGAGAATTGGGAAATTTTGCAAATATAATGCTAGAAAAGGATTGATGCATCTATGATTGATGAATTGAGAATAATCAAACTTACTTAAGTCATAACCTAATTGCGAACAAGTTATATACAAGCTATAATGAATGAATGACTAATATTTATGAATAAGATTACATACCCCAAGATAGCCAATTGAGCATACATTGAACATAACACATATATATGTGTATAATTGAGAACTCATTTGATTAAATAATTTAGTAATGTGTAAATATGTGTGTATTGCATGATATAGAAGCACAAATTGACTGACAACATCCAGACATTTCTTGATTATCAAGGCAATAGAAAATGTTGAGCATACTATGAGTTAACCTAGATGTTTTCTCACTATATTTGATTTATTTTTGTTTAAATTCCAATTCCTGACATTGATAGTCTAAAGAGTCCAATATATAGGAACGTATTGGAAGGGCTATCTACTTGTGTATGAATATGTAAAAATGAGTGATCAACTGAATGCTAAATGCGAGACTTAGATCTGATGAATGTGATAAATGAATGTGAATACTAAATGAAAACGATTGATAGTATATTGTGTGAGACGATGCATTTCATGACATTAATATGCATGATTAGATAAAGGATTTGTGACTAGAGTGACCAATGTGAAAAAGAGCTTAAAGCTCAAGAAATGTGTACACAGAGTCATAAGCTCACTTATTAATGAGCCTGGTATCCACAATGGGTACAGGATAGTATCTAAAATGAGCACGGTATCTGCAATGGATACTAGACAGTAAACTAGGCACTCAGTCACAATAAAATAAAAATGGAAGTGGAGTGTTGGAACCCGTGTCTGAAGAGACCGGATC
>JANIJH010000007.1:46459168-46470446 GCA_024520975.1 Erythroxylum areolatum
GCAGTGGATTTATTACCTCCTGCAAGATCTTCATGTTTCCGTTCCACTACCAGTCAGAATGTGGTGTGACAGTCAGGTGACTCTTCACATTGTGGCAAACCCGGTGTTTCATGAAAGAACCAAATACTTGGAGATCGATTATCATTTGGTGAGCGATCAATTTAAAAAAGGATTTGTTCTGCCCACCAAGATTTCCAGATGAGAACAAATTGCAGATTTTTTCACTAAATCCCTCTCTTATCCTCAGTTCCAGTATCTTTTGTCCAAGTTGGGTTTGGTGGATTTTCACCAACCTTCAACTTGAGGGGGGGATGAAGACTTATTATTGGTTGTCATTTATTTATTGGTTGTCATTTATTTTTAGTCACAGCTTTTGTACAGTTAGGTTTTTCCACTTACTCTGTATATAACACTTTTGTCTGTAGTCTTTTAGTTTTATCACTTCAATATCAAAAAAGCTTCCTTGAGCACAGTAACCGTCCTCTTCTTTCTTCTTCTTTACAGCTCTTCTAGAGTTTTCATGGTGATCTTTTCTTTGTAGCTATTTGTACACACGCTTATTAAACATGTTCAACAAATAACAATGAAATCACAAAAAATGCATGAAATCGAGAAGATACCAGAGTGAGAAAGACTGGAGAGTAAAGCAATCATGTTCAAAAAGTAGTTCGTTAATAAAGTAAGCCTGTTAAAAAGGTTCACAGTATTTGCAAAGGAGCCATGGAATTGTCAATTGGAACTCAGATACTGAAACAACTTCCATTTCCAACCTTTGGTCTTCACTCTTCCTATAACCATCGAATATTACTCATACATGACATGAATTAGATATCCGTGGCAAACTAGCCCTGGTCCTATTGAGATTAGGTCTTTAGGATTCTAGGACAACACTCAACAGCCTATAACCATGTTTTGTGTGTAAAACCAAAAACCATTCGACGTCTTGAAGTTGATTGAAATTTAGAGAATGTTTCAATGACCATAAAAAAATAGAACATCCAACTGGAGAGAAAAAGCAATCAACAAAACGAACAATTAAAGCTTACGTTAAGCTCACGAGGTGGGTAAAATTAAACACAGACGGAGCTTGTAAATGTTTCCAATCCTTAGCTATAGCAAGTAGTCTCTTACGATATAGTGCAAGCAATTGGCTTTGTAAGTTCACACAAAATTTAGGCTGGTGCTTATCGGTGTCGAGAGAACTCTAGGGCGTATTTACCGGGTTCTTGCTTATGTTAAATCTGGATTTCCACCGGATTAAACGAGAAGTGGATTCTATAGTGATGAGCAATATACTCTCATCCTGAGGAAACTGCTCAAGGACTCTTAATCTTATTGTAATGAGTATCCTCGAATTGTTTACTCAAAACTAGACTGTTATTCATTGACATATATATCGAGAGAACAACATATACACTAACTGGCTTGTTACATATGCTGAATATTTTGATGTAGGAGTCATTTATTTTGATATTATATCTATTAGGTACCATAATATTTTTTTTGAGAATATATCATGGGTCTGTTTTCCATTTTGCAATCTGTTTTGTTAATTTTCCTTTAAAAAAAAAAGCTTACGCTAGGCATTTTGAAAAAAGCAAACATGATCGTGTAATGAAAACAAAAACTATTCTTTTTCCCCGTACAGTTAACAATAAATAAAGAAACTTGAGGACCCAAAAGCGTCGTGATTTCCAATTATTGAGGTAAAGATCTCTCCGATAAAACAATGTTTATTCCCTTCCTAAAATGGGTTCGATTCCGTTCCATCTCATTTTACAACAGAAAATTACAAAAGAGAAATCATTTTAGGAAGAGGAATGAATCAATGTTATAAATATTATACCGCATTTAGCACCGAATTAAGTTTTAATGCGGTATTATATTAGTATTGATTATTACTGAATATTATTTTAAATAATTTTTTACATTTATGTAATAGTTTATAAATTTTTTTAAAAATTACAAAATAGTTAATTATCATATTATGCAGCTATATTATATATTTTTAACCTTGTCTTTAAAAATTATAATAATAAATAATAATCACAAATTAATTTAATTTATAAATTAATTTAAAATTATTAATAAATATAATTAAATTTAAAATATTTAAATTTCAAATAAATTTTGATTTAATAACTAAAAAATATAATAAATATTAGCTTATAAATAAAATTTTTTATTTTTTATTTTAAAAATAAAATATTATTATTAGTACATTATTAATAAATACTATATAAAATATTAAAATAAATTTAAATAATAATAATTTATTTTAAGAATCTATAATTATTATTAGTAATAGAATACTTTTTATTCTAAAAATAAAAAACACAATAATTATAAAATTAAAATAAATAAAATAACTAATTGAAAATTTTAAAAAAAGAGGGGGGGGGGGAGAAAGGGAGGAATAGTTTACATTTTTTTCAAAATTTTATAAATTTTTTTATATTTTTAAAATTTTTTAATATTAACTGATATTTTAAATACTAACCGGTATTATTAGTACCATTTTAAATAGATCGATATTAACCAGAATTTAAATTTGGTATAACTGATTTTCTATTTTATACTAATTTTAATTCAATACGGTATATACCGGTGGGTACAAAGGATATCCAAAATTCTGAAATGAACAACGTTCCCCGAGAGTCGACGTGACAATAGATAGGATTGAGGGACGCTTGTTGGCGGCAAAACATATTGGGTTTTGTCGGGCTATAAATCTTAAGTAGGTCAGGCTTGTAACGCGTCATCTCGAAAACGACGCCGGTGCGTGATATATCGGTTGTTGAGTTCGTTGCACTGAATATGGTCTCTGTATAAGGTCAGCCCCTTCTCCTATTCGAACCTCTTATCTATCGCAAAGCCCCCAATTTACACTGACCCATGTTCTCCACTAAATGGAACCCTTTTCTTGTTTGTTTGTACTTGAGCAGTTGGACCGGTTGTTTTCTTGTTGCCTTAGTTTGCTGTTAGAAGGACATTGAGGGTTTGTTAAATTTCCTAGCTCAATGTGGAACCTCCATGAGTCGTTGTAGCCCATGATGTACACTTATGTCTAACGTTTTTCTGGATTTTTGCAGGTGCCCAACAATTTGAATCGCTACATTAGCCTCAATTTTTAAGGTTTGCTCGTGGTATTCTACTGGTGGAGAAAAGATTCTGGTTCAAAGTATGAGGCTTCCGTTAATGAAGCTGGTGAGATTGAAAAATTTACCCATACTGCAACAACTGCGTATAGAGGAGCAACTGCTTCGTACCTCGACACACAATTGGTGTATTATTAATGATGGAACCAATCATCCTACTATTGTAATGGGTGTTTCTGGGTATGCCTTTTCTTCCTTCACTTTTGGTGCTCGGTACTTTGGAGCAACGTTTGCATATTTTGTTGCCGAGGCTCATTCTCTTGCTTTGTTTGGCCATTTTGGATTCTTCTGATTTCTGGTTCAAAGTTTGGCGTTACTAATTCTACCCCTTTCCATTTGATCATGTTGAGATAAACTAACCCACTTTCTTTCTGGTCTTTTTATTAAGATAGAAACATTACTGAAGGCTTGTTTGGATCGACTGCTTTGGAGGTGAAATGAGATCATTAGTTAACTGTTTGAAAGACCAAAAGTTCTTGTTTCACATTGTCATGGAATCCTAACTAGTAGATTTAACTGGGACGACTAAACAGGAGTATTAACTTTAATACGCAGCGCTTTCTGGGCTTTATTTACCCATTATTGCAAGCAGCCAGTTGCAAGCCTAATGGTCTGATCATGTCCTACCATGTTAAGATTTTTATTACTTGTAAGGAGCTGTCAGAGTCAAAGCTAAGTAATTGTGATTGTTGATTAGTTGTTTCTCCCAGTTAATTATCACTGAACTGAATTGATTACGATTGCCTTTGGTACGTATGAGGGCGCTTGAAACACCTTTTGCCCTTGTTTTGCTTACTGTGTTGTCTACTTCTCAATCTATCTACTTGAATCACATCCAAATCAGGTAAACATATTATGTTCAGGAGACCTGCTGAGCTTCTCGAAATTGAAGCAGTGTTGCAGGATCAGGTTCCTGTGATCAGAAGATTTAGTGGAGGCGGTACAGTGATCGTTGATCGAGAAACAATATTTGTGACTTTCATATGTAACAAAGGTGCAATTCCTGACTTACAACCATACCCTCGACCTATCATGTCCTGGAGTGGCCTAATATACAGTGAAGTATTCCGCGGAGTCAACAATTTTCATCTTCGTGAAAATGGTATGCATGATCACTTCTTCTCTTTTTTATTTATTTATCTTTTGGCATTTGTGCCTTCGACTCAACTGCATGGTCATATATTCTTGCTTTTCAAAATATTTTTCAAGCATGAAGGTGTAAGCATTATAGTGCTTCTTTCCATGTGCTGGTAAAACCTTCACTGACTCTTCTAGGGATAACTAACAGGGAATCTGTATCAAAAGCCCATGATACGTTTCACCTTTTGAAATTTTGACAAATGAAACTGTTTTCACTTCAATGATGTGGTTGTTAGTTTGTAAAGACACCATTTTGGTCTGTATGATGTACTGAGTCCTGACAATTCTAATCTTATTTCTGTCAACAATTATTAAGTGATGATAATTAACATGTTTAGTTAAGGTGAAAGCAGAAATGTATGTATTATGCATGTTGCTTGGGTTTGTTCCATCCTTGACCCTCTTCTCCATGTTTCAAGCGCCCTACATATTTTCTCATGTATTTTAATTGTCACAGGGATCTTTTTAAGCGTGGGGGAACTAGTCTAAGTCCTCCTATGACACTATATTTTTTATCTGTCGAGACCTAACTCATCTTTCTTTCATAATCTTCAAACAACTTTTTCTTAAGTTTCCTACTATCTCATTCACACTGGTACTTTCCATTGATTCAATTAACAAATATGTGCACAATTCAATAAAAAAAATTGGATAAAAAAGAGAGATACGAAAGCCAATTTTTATTGTTAAATATCAATTCAAGGATTTGGGCAACTTCTAATTTGAAACATTCTACAATAAACACTGAAAAGTTCTCTGCTTAAAACTCTCGCAAAGTTCTAACAATTCTTTTACGATTGATTGAATACACAACACTTTATACAAAATAAACAATATAAAACGAAATTCCTTCCTCTATAGTGGAGAGTTACACCTTTATGCCTATAATTTCTCGTTGATTATGGAGAATATGGTCTTGGAAAATGTCCACTCTCTTTCCCATCATTTCCCCACTTTACATGATCTTATGCAGTGATCTCACTTTCTTAACCCAGTACTCTGTGTTGTTGTCATGTGATACTATGTAATTATCTTTTGAATGCTTAGTCCATGGACTATTCAGATACACTCAGAACGTAGTCACATTACTCTATGACGAAATATATTACCAATATGAGTTAACTTTTATAAAACCATCGCAGGATTTTCATATTTGTAAACTTTCTCGTTGAAGCCTTGTGCCTTCATGAGTACTTGAACTTATCATTGTCAATGTCGCATTTGAATATGAATTTCATTCATTGTCAAAAATTTTCTCAAATGTGCACTTACACGTGGCAACTTGAACCTACTCTTTAAGATTTCGTCTACATCGAACGTATGTTTTGCCTATTTGCAAGACTTTGCCTTATCAAATATTGACCAAAGCTCACCAACACCTATATGTTTCTATCTTCTAAATTTAGGGGTCTAACAAAAACCCTTAATTAATTTTGTTGTTAGGTATGTGTTGAGGAGAGCTTTCTTTACATCTAACCCCTGTTAGGTAGTTAAAAGAGTTATCAGTTATTCCTTTTTGTAACATTACTCTCACTTCTTTCCATTATGTCAATAAAACAAATATTTGTTTTGATTATTTAAAAAATTAAATGAAAATAGTCACTTCTTCTTGGCCATAATACATAAGAAGCGCAAAGGCTTTAGGCACACGTGGTAGTTGTGGCCAAGGTAAGATAGCCACCTCATGGATATTGTTCATTGATCCAACCAACCTTCATCTCTCTAGTTTACGTGTGCATTTGCTACATTTTCGTAGTGCCTTTTGGCTTAATATGACATTCTCCATGGAGCTTACTGATTTATTTCCATTTGATTGAAGATTATGTATTTGGTAACCATAAATTTGGGGGAAATGCTCAGTCCATTACCAAAAGTCGATGGATCCATCACACTTCCTTTTTATGGGACTACAAAGCCAGAAACATGGCTTACTTGAAGCTCCCCGAACGGGCTCCTGAATATCGACTGGTAAGTAAATATGTTCCTTAATGTTTATCTTGTATTAGTTATTGTTTGTCAAACCAATGCATGCGGTAATTAACAAGTTGCGACTACCAATTCAAAGACCCTTTGTATCTAGAACATCGATGTTCCATTGTATATCCTCCACTGTCATTTTGATACAGTTATAGTGCAGCCAAGATACATTGGCAAAATAAAGCTTACTTGATTTAAGTATCAGCTTAAAGGAGAGATGATAGACTTGATACACATCTTGACATAGTCATTTTCCAGGAATCATAATGTACCTGGACTTGTCAACGACTCTTTAGAACAGGCCTTGCCTTGACAACTGCTTTTATATATGTATTTGTTTGGCTTGACAACTCCTGCTTTTATTTATATATGTAGTTATGCTAATTATGCTCTCTACTTCTGGTATAGGGAAGGAACCATCAGGATTTCATATGCCGTATGAAGGAGTACATGCCACGATCACTCTTCATCGAGAGAACTGTGGAGGCAGCTAAAAACCAATTTTCTCTGCAACTCGCACAATCGGAAGATATTCAAACCCTATCAGATACTAAATTCAGCCCATCCTCCAAACAATTGACTGAGCAGGAACTGAAGGCTGCACTTGTTATGGTTTAGTTTTCTTCTTTCACGCTTGAGGGTGACTAATGAAAGGCCGTGACTTCAAAAAAGAACACTCCATATATACAAATCCACAATTAGATCAGTCTTTCACTAGAATGATCTAATTGTGAATTTGTAAAATTTTTTTGACTTTTTTATTTGCAAAATTTCATTATCTTTTTTGTATTTTTTGTTCGAACTAAAATCATTGTCTACTTGCACCGGAGTGACATTTTATATCGTTTGGCACTATAATGAAATGAATGGCTCTTTTGCTGGTTCTTATGTTTTGAGTTTCGCCGTAAAGACTAGCGACTATAGCTTTTCAGTTTTTAATGGAGCCACTGAAGTCCATTCAAGGGTCTACTCAATTCTGGGCGAACCAATGGCAATCACTTTTCAATTTGCAATACTCATTGTAATTTAATGTTATTATTTATTTAAAATTTTGTAAACTAATAAAACAAAAATCGCACATTTAACTGATATTTACTAAATTTATTTTAAAAATAATATCACTTTAGTAAGTCCAAATTGTCTAATATAATGTGATATAGATTAAATTTATAAGCCACCTCCCAAAAATTGGATGCTACTAAAATGACATTGGAAGTGCTAAAGTATTAAGTTGTACCATAAATAACGCTAAAACTAACTTAGACCTTTTACAAAACTTTAGAAAGCAATTTGTACCTTCTACCATTCCCAATTTGCATTGTTCCCTACAAAAATCTTATCTTGGCAAGATGGAGGACCCTTCAATTATTCGATGTTTTTGGGTGCTTGATGTCTACAAAATGAAACCCATTTCTGTGCAAAGGTTCCTCAATTTTTATGTTTTGATATTTCTATTATTTGATGTTGCTTTACTTTTTGTTCTTTATTATTTTTTTAGCAAAGTACAGTGAAATATAAAAATAGACATAAGAAAACAATATTATAAAGATGATGAAGTTCTTATAAAAAACAATAATATAAAAATGATTAATTTATTTACATTTGGACCATTGTAAATAAATTAAGAAGTATTATATTAAAATTAAATTACTTAATTTTCTAAAATGTTATACATAAATTGAATCCACGTAATATTTACAAATAATTTTATTATTAACTTTTTACATAAAAATTAAAAAAGCTTGTACATGTAAGATTTGAAATACAAAAGTTTTAACTTTAATCTCTCTTTCCAAATGTTAATTTTACATTTACTTATATATATTTATCCATATAAAAGAATATATAAAATATTTTAGTTTTAGAGCACAGTTTAAAGTATGTGTTTAACCAAATAATGCATGTGTTGAAGGAAATCTTTTCGGTCAAAAGCCTCTTTTGTGAAAGTTAGTTAACAAGAGACATTGCCAAAGGATCTTTCCATCTCTACTTCTTCTGCTTCATCATTCTTTTTGTTCCCTTTGTAGATTGAAAAAGAAGGAAGTGAACATCTGTGGAATTCGTGCAACCATAGCTTTTTGAGTTCTTCCAACCTCGGTTTGCTCACTTGTATTGTTGTACATTCACTTCATTTTGGTTGTGGTGTGTTTCTTTATCTTCTTTTTTTTTTTTTTCTTTTCTTTCATTCATCTGTGCGATCTCATCACAAAGCTCTAAATTTTGCAAGGCAAACAAAAGAAAAATCTTTTCTTTTTGCCTTCCCTATTCTTCGATTCTAAAACCTTTAGCTTTGTATTTCAAGAACCAATATCCTCATTGTTTCAAATTTGATTAGGTTCCCAAACTACATTATTTCATAAATTGTTTTCAACTTTTCCCATTTCCATTTTGTTTTTTCAACGTATCATACTTGGTGACAAATATCCAGTTTTCAATGCCTTGATTTTGATGCTTAATGTTATGACTTGCGGATTTGTTCATTTAGTATCTGGTGAACTGTTGAATGATTTTTAGGATATTCATTTCACGCTTTAGTTGGTGAGTTTTTATTTGACTATTGTCCCTCCTCTTTGCTTATTTTTCTTTACTATAACTTTTCTCTCTCCATCAAGTGATTGCTCATAGTTTACGAAGATTATAGTTAGTAACACTACAGTCTAGATTATTTTTGGGTGTTGAAAATCGTTCCTTCTATTACTGTTTTCACACTGGACTATGTTCTCTTTTTCTTTATGTTGGCCCCAAAAAATTTTATTTATTTATTTATTAAGCATGATTTAAAATAATTTTGAAGTTTGGATAGATTAATTCATTTTTGAAGTTTAATTATTATGTTAATGTTAGTAGGATTTTATTATACGGTTTAGTTGTATTAAAATAGTAAGAAGGTTGAAGGGTATTTTTGGAAGATCACTTAAGGTTAAAAAAATATAAGCTTATAAGGAAGGGTAAAATGGACCTTTTGAACTCGTTAAGGGTAAAAAGGGGAAGAAGAATGGTTGTCTTGCAATTGAAGAAGAAGAAAACGAAAATTGAAGAGAGAGAAAAAGAGAGTGTCGTGGAAGGAGAGAAAAAAAGAGAAAGCTAAGCTAGGTTTCAATTTTTTTTTAGTTTCAAAAAGTGATTTTAAAGTTGTTCAAGAAGGAAAAAAAAAAGGAGAAAATTAGAGCCAAGAAACTCATTCTTTGGTGAAGATTCAAGGTAAGTTTATGTTTAATCTTTTGGAGTTTTGGAAGAGTTTTGGTTCATGAAGCTTAAGAAATGCATAGGTTTAAGTATTCAAGGATTAATTTTAGTGTATATATTTCTTTGAGTTCTCAATTGGAATTCCTATTGAATTGAGATTTTTGCCAATATTGAAGGAAATCAAGAGGAGAGGCAAGAGGAGCAAGAAGAGAGGCATCTTTGAGCAATTGTTAAGTAAGGAATTCAAGGTGAGTTACATTTTTATAATTGAGTGATAAGCTATTAATGTTTTTTCCAAATAAAGAAAGTTAAATGTTTCCAATTGTGTTATAAATGTCCATTTATTGCTCTTAGAATGCTTGGGAAAGTGCTATGCGTTTGGTATGTGAATATTGTATCGGTGATTTAAAAAAAAATACGAAAATGACTTTTGAAAGAAAAGGACACTATGTTTATGAATAACTTTTCTAAAAAAAGTGCCATTTTGGGCAACAAGTTTACGAGTTATGAAATACATGTTATATAGGTTTGGTTTGATCCATTCTATATGATAAATGCACTTCGACTAAAGACTTCTCCCATTTGTCTGCTAGTGGCATAAAGCTCCTTTATGGACTCCCTCATGTTTACGACTATGCAAAAACCACTATGTGGAATTGTGTTAGTTCATCTTGTTCACGACTATACAGGAACATATTGTGGGAATGTGTTAGATCGTTCTGTTTATGGACCTCCCAAGCCATTTTGATGTGCTTATTTGTTGACAAGTTTATTGAATGCATGATTTGAGTTGCTTATAAATTGTTTGATAAATTGAGAATTGGGAAATATGTGTTTCATGATTCATTGTGAGTTTTTCAATAGTTTTTGCTTGTTACCGATTATAAAACTGTTACTCATGAGCTTTAAGCTCACCCCCCGTTCCTCCCCATCTTCAGGTGATGAACAAGAGATCGAGTGATCGAGCATAAAGGCATTACTCCAGATTATGCTTATTTTATATTTTAAGTTAGTTTTTGTAAAACTAGGTTTTAGTTGGATTTTGAGCAATTTTACTTTGTGTAATTATGTATTTTTAGACTATAATGTATTGTGGCCTAAAATGCCCATTAAAGCTTTGTAAACCTCTTATCTTTCGATAATAATGAAATATGATTGCGTTTTTGCTCATAACTCTCAAAGTTTGCACATTGCAATTTCAAGCATTCATAAGGGTAAAATTTTATGTATTAAATTCTGGGGCAAAACTGTATTGATTTAGGCTTAATTAGACAGAGTTTCTTTTTGGAAGTTGTAGATTATCTTTCTAGCTTTCCAATGATATAAAGTATGAAAATTTTGGATATTAGGATTGGGAGATATGATCATTGTAAGTTAGTAATGCTGCAAAGGATGCATATCGGACAATTATAGTGAAAAATGACAATTAGTTGTATGTGATGAATCAATTGAGTTGAGAATTGGGAGTTTAATGAAATCAATTTGCCAATTGAATGTTTAAGGAGTGATATTGCATTAGAAGAAGTAAATTTGGGAAGATTATGAGTGAAAGTGATGTTAAAATGGATGTAGGAACCACTGGAGATGATTTGGAGGGAGTTTTGTCTCACCTATGTCTGTTAGATGAACTTTAGGTCTGTTAAATGGAACTTCTCGGGTCTGAAAATGTCCCCAGGCTAGTCCATGTCTGTTAAACGGACCTTTACAAGTCTAGAAGATACCCTAGACCCCGTGTATGCCCGTTAGGTAGAGGTGTATGTCTGTTTAAAGGACATACACTATACACTTTCAGAAATTCATGATTTTGACCCTCTAGG
>JANIJH010000007.1:46573915-46600628 GCA_024520975.1 Erythroxylum areolatum
AATGTTGAATGTCGGACTAAGGTCCGATGATATGGGAATGTGATTGAATGGGATCATGCAAATGTGATTGATGCATTCAATTTCATGAATGCTTGAAAGATAATGGCAGTTGTGACCAGAGTAGCCACCGATCAGAACTTAAAGCTCAACGAGTAAAAATGAGCCTCGAGCTCAAAAATGATTAAAAGCCTAAAGCTCACTATGTAAAATGAGCCCTGTATCCCCCAAGCGGATAAGGGACGGTTAGTAATGAGCCCAGTATCCAATTGATACGAAACAGGTTAGGCACTCGGTCACAACAAAGTAACAAATAGAAAGTGAGTCTCATGTGCATTGCATATGCATAATAGGAATGATTAAATTGTATTGAATGTAAAATATGAAATGATGTGAATGCGAATTATGTATTATGTGACTAGGTGAGCCATCGATGATAGTCATTAATTGAGTTCGCAAAATTCACCCAAAATTTGCAATTATTTTTCAAGATCAAAAGAATACCCCATTGGGCAAACGGGAGTATATCTTCAGCATGCAAGTAAGGGATAGAGATCGATATCAATTCACGTCTGCACTGTATTTCTTTATTTTTGTATTGAATTGTATATTCCACAATTTTTGTGCAATATGTACTCCGAAAAGTTTTGTACAATGTGTAATTGATTTATGTTGTAATGGAAAGACATTATGTCTAAAGTATTTTGTATTTGTGAAAGGGCAGAAATGGCTATTAAAAGTTTTATTGATTGTATTATTATGATTGAAAAAGTTTACAAATAAAGTGGGCCCGAATTGATTATCGATTTATGCATATTTTGATTGTATTAAAAAAAATTACTGAGTTTTGAAAGATTGAGTGCTCTAGCATGCCACTCTCACGGGGCACAGACTCGGAAATCTCTCAGGATGTCGGGTATGTGTCTTGTGGGAGTAGGGTGCTACAGTCCACATCCAATGAAGTCCATAATCTTCGGAGCACAATACAGGAACTGACAACTCAGTTACAATATTCGATGGAGTGCATAGCCTAGCTTCGAAATGAGATAGATGAGTTAAAGGGGAAAGGCAGCTCCTTATTGCAACATTCAAAGCATCTACATTCACCAAATAAATAGCGTAGTTGAAGTCATTTTGTATGAATTAAATTCTTATTGTTGTAGATAATAATTGTTTATTATCAATTAAGATAATTTTTACTTTATATCATCAATCAACTTTCTATTTTAACAAATTAAATGTAGAAACAAATCAAAATATTATCAACAAATAACTGATAATTGTATAAATTATACATCAATCATAAAATTATCAAATAAAATTAAATGTAGGAAAAAATTAAAAAAATAGTATTGGTAAATTTACATACGGAAAAATAAAATCTGTTGGTAAAATACAATGAATTTATCAATGGAGGATTAAAATCTATAAAAGCAGTGAATTTACCACAGGACAACTAAGTTCCATTAGTATAATTAGTTGTGAATTTACCGATAGATTTGGTAAATCTGTCGAAAAATTTACCGAATGAGGGACCTTGTTTGTCACTAAATTTACTGACAAAACAAACCTTTCGTCGCTAAATTTACCGACAACATAAAAAATACCATCGCTAAATATAGCGACGGAATACAAAATATTTGTTGATAAATTAGCAACGAAAAATCTGTACTCCATCACTAATTATTACCTAAGGTCGTTTTTCCGATAACTTATTCTCATTACAAGAAAAATGTAGATTAGCGACGAAAACTTAACAACGGAAAATTTTCCATCGGAAATTAGTGACGAAAAGCATATTTCCGCGCTAAAATTGAGTGATTAAGTAACGGTACTAATACTCGTCGCTAAATTTGGAGAGAATTTATCATGGCAAAATTTGTAACGGACGTTAGCGACGAAACAATATGGCCATCAGTAATCACTATAATTTAGCGACGAAAAATTACCGACGGATAATTTACTGTTGGAAATTAGTGACGGAAAGCATATTTCCGTCGTTAAAATTGAGTAATTTAGCGACGGTATTAATACTTGTCGCTAAATTTGGAGGGACTTCGTCACGGCAAAATTTGCAACGGACGTTAGTGACGGAACAATATGACCGTCGGTAATCACTATAATTTAGCGACGAAAAATTACCGGCGAAAAATATACCATTGGAAATTAGCGACGGAAAGCATATACCGTCGCTAAAAATGGAGAGAATTTTTGACGGAGTAAAAAATTTTGAGTTTACCTATGAAAAATTTCGTAGGTAAATTCTGTTGGTAAATGGATTTAGCGACGAAAATTTTCTTTCCGTCGGTAAAAAGGCAGGAATTATTGGCGGTATAACTTTTTTTTGAGTTTACTTACGAAAATTTTCGTCGATAAATTCCGTTGGTAAATAGATTTAGCGATGGAAATTTGCTTTCTGTCGGTAAAATGGCGGGAATTATTGACGATATATTTTTTTTTTTAGTTTACCTACAGAAATTTCCGTCGGTAATTTCTTTTTAAATCTAAACTTACCTGACATCTTCCCCCCATTTGTGTCTTCTTCTTCCTATCTTCTCTTCGGTTTTCTTAGAGCCCATTTCTTTGTTGTGGACTCCTTTTCTGCTCGACAGCATTGTCTTCTCCTGCTATTGACATCGTGTCCTTCGATTGAGGTATTTTTGCAACTACTATTATGTGTTTTTTCATATATTAGATGAAAGTTAATTTGGATATTTATTAATTTCGTTTATTTGTGTATTTTATTATTGAAAAACAATTTTAAGGTATAAATGTTAGTGATAGAATGGACAAGACGTGATTTTAGTTGTGATGTTGAGATAAATTTCTAATGCACGTAAGGTATTTGATGAAATGTCTGTTATGTGAAAATATGATTTCAGTTCTATTTTAGTATGAATTTTAATATTTTAATTCTTTTACTTGAAATAACGAAATTCTCTCCGTGGTAGCTTCCAGAGAAACTAAACATTTTGTAGGTAAATTTTAAAAAATAGTTTTCAGCAAATTTACCGACGAAAAAGAATTCTGTTGGTAAAAATATTAGAATTATCGACGAAATTATAAAATCTGTTTGTAATTTTCTGACAGAAGAATTTACTGACCGAACAAAATAACCGTCGGTAAATTTGTCAACGGAAATTTTTACCGTCGGTAAATTTACCAACGGAAATTTTCCGTCATTAAATTTACTAACGGCCATATCTCCGACGCCTTTTTTCGTCAATAAATTTCATCACTCAATAAGCTTACCGATGAGATATGTATAAATTCCGTCGTTAAATTTTATTTTTCTTGTAGTGTCTGTCGGTAACTTAGCATACTAACATAAAACTTTCAAATTCTATCAATAAATTTCGCCACTAAATCCGATTTTTCTTGTAATTTAAGGCTCATGTTAAACACTACAAGTTATTCATCTTTGCTCGTAAAAGACTAGAGATCCATATTCGATGTATATTTTGTCCCTCGTTCATGACATTCAAAGAGTCGACAGTCAAATTTCTTGACTTGTTTTGAACTCAAAGTCTAAAACTACTGCGCGACCTATTCCATGGTTTTATACAGTCGCTCAAAGGAGTTATACTGTTTTAAATTATATATACAAGGAAAAGAAAAAGACATCTATCTCTTATCCCGTAAGTTCACTCTTAAATATTTTTATGATATAATTTTTTTTAAGCCTTCCAACTTAGTTAAATGAATGCACATTTTTATTAAGTTTTAAAGCAAAAGTAACACATTCTAATTTGAAGATATTTAATATTTTCAAACAAAGTCTTCAAACTTTAATAATTACATACTGCTTTTATTAATGAAGTGTTAATGTCTTTCACCCTTCTAATAATTACCAAACTTCAAAGCCTTCGTGTTGTTATTTATCTAGTTCTTCATCTTTGCTTATAAAAGACTAGAGATCCATATTCAATCTGGGGCATTATATGTTACCAATAATGAAAGATACCATGTAATAAATGCCTTAGTAAATTTGACTCTGCAATTTTGCATTTAATCTCACAATTTTTATAGGCTTTTTTAGATTAATACATATTTTGTTGTTTATGGATAAGTAACTAGTAGAGATATTAAAATTTTTACATTAAAATGAAAATTTTTAATTTAACAAGAAGTCAATTTACAAGAAACATAATCAAACTTCTATATATGTTGTTTATAATATTAACGAGTTTCTAAAATATATAAATAAGTTAATGATTAAGTTAGTTTCTTTGAAACCTTTAATTTTTATGAATTTATTGTGAGGAGGTGATGAAATAAAACTTTTTATGTTGTTGTGAATATCAATTAATATAATTAGTTCTTCAATATTATAATATATTTTATTAAATAGCAAATATTTGTACTATTATCTAAAGGGACATAAAAAATTATCGTAAAGTTATTTTGTAAAAACTAAAAGTTGATATTTTATGGCTATGTTTTAAAATTTGATCTTAAAATCTTAATTTTTGAATTTAAATTTAATACGAAGAGATTATGAAATAAAAAATTTTAATGTGCATGAAGATATTGTTGTTGTGAATATCAATTCATAAATTATTATACATAGTAAAAAATAAAAAGGGAGCATTATTACAAACAAATTTTGTCTTTCTATCGCCAAGTTTTTAAGTCTTGGAACCTATTCTTTTCTTCCAATCTTGAAGTTCGTCGGAGGCATCATTTGATCAAACAAAAGCACCTGCATGGTCGGTGTTAATACGACCCCTTACCGTCAAATTTGAACACGTGATTGGAAATTATCAGCTGTTCACCATCAAGCTGGATCCCAACACCGGACACGTGCTCCCCGAAAATTTGGCAAGTCTCATCTCACTAGCTTTCGGACAAAAAGTGTAAAACTCAGAAAGTATAATAAAGACATGTGATG
Organism: Erythroxylum areolatum; assembly: GCA_024520975.1. Classification (NCBI taxonomy): domain Eukaryota; kingdom Viridiplantae; phylum Streptophyta; class Magnoliopsida; order Malpighiales; family Erythroxylaceae; genus Erythroxylum; species Erythroxylum areolatum. The sequence goes on from JANIJH010000007.1 coordinate 46,578,804, forward strand.
GGCCAATACTTTTGTTTACCCGGATTGTCAGCCAATCAGTGCCCTGATCACATGCCACGATGCTCTACGACGTTAACGTTAGTGGTCGCCCGTAGGCCCCAGAGTGGAAAATTGCTTTTGTCTTTGATGGATCCGTGAAGGGAATCTGTCTATTTTCAACAACTTTGAAACGCAACTTCGGTTTCCAGAATGAGTTTGCCGCTTGGCATTGGTCTGCCTCAGAGGGCAAGCTACCCGAAGAAAAACCATCTCCTAGTTTTTTCATCTAAAATTAGATTATTCAATCACTTTGAAAAAAGTTACAGGTTTTAATATTCAAAATAAGATAAGAATAGAATTTAATATGTTTATCAAATTTTAATTTAAATATAAATATTTTGATATATATATATATATATATATATATTAAAAAAAATCTTAATAGTTTATACACGTTTAATTTAGTACTTAACTTCTTGTTATAAAAAATATCTTATTTTCTTTTGATCACTTGTCATAAGTTTACCTTATGTGGTTGGTGAGGTTAAAAATAAAAAATTAAAGAAGACTTTTTTTTCTCTACTATCTCCTATCTCCCTCTTTCTTTCTCTTTAACTTCTCTAATTATCGTCTCTCTGTAATATTTCTAAAAACTAAAAGGGTGCAGCCTTTTTAGACTTGCTTGTCTCTCTTCCTCTCCCTGTGCGTGTAATATTAGTAAAAATTAAAAGGGTGCAGCCTTTTTGGACCTGCCTCTCTCTCTCTCTCTCTCTGCCTGTTTGAAGTTAAAATTTTCATAGTGAGATAGTACAGAAAAAGACCTACCCACCAACCTCCGTAAAAATAGGCTATACAATAACAATTTCTTTGACTTAATGACAGTTACTTTTAGAATTAGTTTTCTTGTTTATATTTGTAATAATTATGGGACAGGAAGATACTAATCAGACAACCAAAAAAAAGAAAAGTTTAAGATCAACTCAACTGCATAAAATTAATCTAACACTGGACCTACCATAAGTACCCATAAGAGTTATGCTCAAATAGCTAAAAACACATCTATCTTGCTTCTAGCCGAGTTGGATATTTGTGGATATCTCCCTTTTAACTCTAAAGAAGTAAAAAATGATATGATGATCTCAAAACTTGACATATTAGTGTTGGTAAGTATATGCATTATGTTGGACAACGTTTCTGGAGCCTAACATCAGACATGGGATCATATAACTTGAACGTGGAGGGAGGCTTGGAAATCTCAAAATTAAAAGAAAAATCTTTCGAAAGCAAAGGCGGGCTTCGCCACGGCGAACATACGCGAAAAAATCCCTTGGACCTCTTGAGAATGGGAGGGGGTGAGCTTAAAACTCGTGAGTAACAATTTTATAACTAGTAACAAGCAAAACCATTAAAAACTTATTTTCCATTGTAATAAAAATTCACATTGTATCACAAAGTATATATTTCTCAAATTCTCAACCAAATTCTCAATAATACAAATCAGGTATGCATCAATCTTGTCAATGTATCATGAGCATATATGCACATCAAAATGATCTAGAAGGTCCATAAACAGAACGAACTAACACACTTCCCACAAAGGGTCCTATGTAGTCGTGAACAGAACGAGCTAATATAATTTCACATAGTGGTTTTGTGTAGTCGTGAACATGAAGGAGTCCATAAAAGAGCTCCATGTCACTAGCGGGCAGGCGGGAGAAGTCTTTAGTCGAAGTGCACTTAACAACAGAATGGACCAAACCAAACCCACATAACATGTATTTCATAATCTTGTAAACTTTTTACCCAAAATGACAAATTTTTGAAACTTGATCTTTTTCAAACATAATATCTTTTCAAAAATCATTTTCATGTTCTTGTCATAAATCATTAACACCATAAGCTCATACCAAACACATAACACTTTTCAAAACATTCAAAGAGTTATAATGCATATTCATGAAGTAGTTGAAAGCATTTATTTCCATCATTTGAAAGAAAACATTTATAGCCTATTACTAAATCATAAAACTGTAACCCACCTTGAAATCCTTACTTGTTACTTGCTCAAATGTGTACTTCCTCTTACTCCTCTTGCCTCACTTGCCTCACTTGATTTCCTTAAACAATAACCAAAATTTCATTCAATTCGGTTCAATAATCGAAAAGTTACTACCTAAACAATTTTGGGTTATCCTTATGCGTGAAATAAAATTCTATGCTCAACTTCACTCCCAAAATTTAAATTCTTAGAAACTGAATTTAGACTTGATTCCTTCTTACAATTTGTAGATCTATGGCTCTAGTTTACATTAAATAAAAAATCACTCAATTTAGACATCTACATCAAAAGTTATGCCCAATTTATCAAAATATGTCTGTGCAAAAAAAATGGAATTCGCTGCGGCGAAGTCAGAAGTTCGCCGTAGTGAACTTTTCCAGAAACCCATTCCGAAGACCTATTTTGCTACATTTTTCATCTTTTCACTTCCCCCCTTTCATATATAACCCATCTTTTCAACTTCATTTTCAACCTAAAATCATTCACAAACCAATTCATAATCTCTCTTGATCATAACCAAACAATAAAACATTAACTCATATCATTCATCAACAACTTCCTACCCACATTCAACCGTGTTTTCACTTCTAACTAACCCTAACTATGCTTCATCCAACAATCAAGAAAGGTTAATGCTTATACTTACTTTTTTTAGCCTCAAAGTCTTCAAGTTCTTCAAGATTTCCCAAAACCCTAGCTTTTTATCTTTTTCTCTACTTCTCTCCCACGACACTCTCCCTCTTTTTCTTCTCACTCACAATTCTCTTCTTCTAAATTATACTCTTAATAATCATAAAATGACCCCTTTGCCCTCCAATATAAGCCTCATAACTTTTAGACTTAAGTGATCTTCCAATTTTACCCCTTATGTTTTCTTACTTCTTTAATTTAACTTACACCATACTATACTCTATCTTAATCTTAATTTCTCCATTTAGCACTTCTAATGCCATCAATCTAAGCAATAAATCCTCCAATCATTGACATGTTAATTAAACTCCAAACAAAATAATTTATCTAGCAAAACCACAAAATTTAATCAGTTCATACTTAATAAATTCAATAAAAATTTACGGCCCAACATTTCTCCCCTTCTTAAAAGAATTTCGTCCTCGAAATTCTTACCTGAGTCATTGAAGAGATGTGGATACTTCTCTTTCATGGCCTCCAATGGCTCCCACATGGCCTCTTCCACCGAATGGTTTCTCCACAAGACTTTGACTAACTGAACTGTCATGTTCCTGAAGACCTTCTCATTGGTATCCAAAATCTCCACTAGAATCTCCTCATAACTCAGATCATCTCTCAATTGAACCCCAGTGGTCTGAATGATTTGAGATGGATCCGATCTATATCTCCTCAACATGGAAACATGAAAGAAATCATGTATCTGTGACAATTCTGGGGTCAATGCCAACCTATGGGCTAGTGGTCCAATCCCAATAAAACCGAAATTCCTTATCCTTTCTTTAAAATTTTTGTTTTAATTTAATTAATCAAATTAAACCAAAGTCTAGCCCATTTTTAAATGTACATTTGGGCTTCCAATTAATCATCAATTAGTGCAAGCCTAACATTCAATTATAGGATTTAAAATCTTCATTTATATTTCTTACTTTGCTTGATAACCTTCCTTGAAGCCAAGTGGGGAATCTTATTGGACGTAGATAATTCAAGTTCCAATAAGCCTAGAATTAATTTAATCTCATTAGAATTAATTTTAGCTTATTAACTAAATGTCATTCTACTAAAGACAATTAGTTGAACTCTTGAATTACTAAATATTATGAGAACACATATTTCAAATAATATGTTCAATTGCAAACCTTATTATGAACCTTATTATAGCCATCTACACAACAAAGGGTAAAATTACCGTTTTGCCCTTATGTTGGTTTTTCCTTCTAGATCTCCTATTTTATTCTATATGGTGATTAACACATAATATCTTCTTGGTGTTAAGATTTGATAGGTAGCTAGTCCATCAAACTACTAGCGCCAGTTTAATCACCAATCTCCATAAAACATCTAGAAATGTGATATCACTATAAACTCTTTATTTGAGTGAATGTTCCCTAATGCATGTTTCAATTAATAATTCCATCATGCAGGCACTAGATTAATACTCTATAAAAATCTATTTCGATCATATTAAGAATTATAATAAAACATATATGAGTTTACCACTTATCAAGATTGCGGTCCATAATAAGCAAATGCTAAAATGTATGTTTTAAGACTAAAGTAACGACCTACTTTATCCTTGAAAACATACTTGATTCCAGATTTATTTAATAGTGCCATTATCGATAGTCGACTACTATCATAATATGAAACTCATCATTCCCTTGAAGTAAACTCCTTTACCTACATGGAGATAAATTGCAACATTACAGTCTAAACCATTATTAAGTGACCAACTTGATTATTCAACTGTGAATCAATTATTTTAGATTTTAATATTATACATGTTTCCTATACATCTCCTTGTATTTGTATATTATTTATAAAAGAATCTTGATGCCTTATGACTAAATATATAATGTTCATACAAATAAAACTAAACTTTTTTTGTTTTAGTAATAATAAATATTTTTATTACAAAAACCATAATTGGAAGAAGATTAAGTTACATGTAAATACACTTGCTTTCCAGGGAACTATATTTACATAAATCCAGTAATTTTTTTTTATATAACCTTCTTCCTTTAACAAACATATTTACTAATTCATAATGTGAATTTTTATTGTATATTTCAAAATTACATAGAGAAGTTCAATAAAATATCTAAAATAATTAATGATAGTGTCCATAGTATTTATAAATCATTTAAAAATAAGTAATATTTATGCTACATATTATCCATATCGACCTAATGTTCGATCATCCTTAGGCCTAGTTCATATATCTTGAGCCCCACTAATAATTATTTAGTTAGATTTAGGCTAAAAAGGGCCTAAGTTTGATTTGAGCCACTGCCAATCCTAGTTAAGAGAGAGATTCTTAAGAAGTTTCACATTGTTTCATTATTTTTTTTGGCATTGAAGGAAGGTCAGTAGAAAGATCGAAGAAGCTAAATGACAACTTCTATAATTCTTTCTTTTACTCATTTCTTTATGTTGATAGTATTCTTTTGTATTTATCATCATTATATCTAATGGCTAGAAATCTTAGTTAGTGTTATGGGTGTAGATTGTATGGATTTTTAGTTACCAATATATGATTTGATTATTGGTTAGTTGAATTTATTCTCTTGTTCTTAATTGTTGAGTTTATCCTTGATCACCATAGATTTAATCATGGGGATTATATGAAGGACTAACACACAAAGTATAATATATGCATTGGGAGACTAGACACTTTAATATTAAAGAAAGATAGTATCCTAAACTTTAATGAAAACCATATAGAATAAATATGCTAAACGATTTTGATTAGGTTAAATTATGCATTGACATATGGTAATTACCTAATTAGATATACTTGTGTGCCTCAATAGAGGACATACATACCTTATATTAATTACCATTTCAACCTAAATAATCGATCTTATTTTTTATTGGAATTCCATATCAGTAAACCTTAAAGCTCCAATATTTATTTTGTTAATCTTTTCTTTTAATTATTTATTTTATCCAATAAGGGGTGACTGTACTCATTCAATTTATCGATCGATTACATGGTGTTAAGAAATTTCAAACTTTCTCATGCAAATGAATGCTCCAAGTAAATGAGTAGGAAGAGAGGGTATTAAAAAGGGTTGTTGAAACAATAATCAAAAGTAGGAAGAGAGGGTAGAGGAAGAGAGCATGTGTATGAATCCCTCTTTAGTTAGTAATTACATTCTCTCAAATAAACTTTTTATTTTATTTTATTTTCTTGTTTAACTAGGTTATAAATTTTAGTGCTTACTTTTTTTATATGATCACTACTTTGAAATTACTTTAATTTAATAAATTGTCTACAATTGATTATGCACACTTTTAATTATAAAGTAAAACAGATAAAAACAGACAAATGTGGCAGCTACATAAGCTAGTAAAGAAGTGGTAGGGTTGAAATTTGTATTAAGAGAACTCAGGCACAAATAACAAAAATTTTCATTATTTTGTACAATCAAAGCCTTTCATTTAGCAAATAATCTAGTATTTCACTTAAAAACCATGCACATACGAGTTCAATTTCACTTTATTTGTAAGAAAGCTTAATAAGGAACTATGGATATGTACAATGTTCATAGTAAAGACAATATATATACCATTATGGCAAAAGCAGTCAACAGCGATAAGTTTATTAATTTCTAAAAAAGTGATAAGTTTATTTAGTATTGATCCTTATACAGTTTGACAAAAACGTAAGAAATATAATAACGACAAGGTATTGTGAAAATTGGTTGGTTCTTATCAAATCTTTAAGTAGCAAATTATTAGAAGAATTTAGATATTACCTACAATTTCTAGATATTAATCGCAATTAAACAGTCTATATATTATTCAAAAAATATCTAGATAAGATAAATAATTTATGGTGCAAAAGTAAATATTAGAATGTGTAATAATTATAACAAATTAAAATGTGTGGCTATAATTAGTTTGTTATATATATATATATATATATATAGATAGATAGATAGCCATTAATTTTCTTATTTTATATATCAAGAAATAATTTGAAACATCAAAAAATAGAGGTTATAAGAATTCTAATCTTTTAGGTTCTAAGTTACAAATATTAATATGTAACTTACACCTAGAGAGCGCTTATGATATAACTCCCGTTTTCACTCATAATAATATTTTATGTTGTATTTATTTCAATCTTAATTGAACTATGATTTTTCTCTATCCACTTAATTATTCCAATATATGCTTCCTATGATCTCTTTTTCAGCTTGTGAAATCAATTTCATGTAGATACATATGTGATTTATTGTAATTTATGCTGCAACAATTTGATATTTTCTCTTGTTTATTAAGTATGTTAATTGAATTTTGATTCCCTCATTAATCTTATGTTATTTCATAAGTCATTGCTAATTAGAATGGAGATCACCAATTGTAAAGAGATGATATTCTTTTCAGTGAAAATGTTGTTTCCATAGTATAATAATTTATGTAGACAAAAAAAAAACTAGATTTTCATATTATGTCTCCTTGAACATGTTTTACATAAACCATTATGTTCTAGTTAACTTGGAGAATGAGAAAACATCAATTTGACAAAAAGTTTGAGCTATCATGGTTTGATACAAATAACAAAGATTATGACATGAAACCTTATAGTAATAACAGTAACTGTAATTATGCCATTTTTTTGGAGAAATTACTTATATGAAAATGTTATCTAGAATTTAATAAACCATAGTATTATGTTTAAGCATAAAAAACAAGATAAACTTACAAAAGCAATTGACACCCTTCGTTTTAGGGAAAAAGAACTAGGATAAGATATGCTTAGTTAAAAAAATTTCAATCATAACTAAATGGATATGCAATTGTAGGCTACGAAACAAGAAATTTTCAATTTTTATAAAATTATAAAATATTTTAAATATGATTAAAAGTGAACGAGCCTTATAACTATGACTAAAATAAATGACATAAATATCTAATAACTTCTTAGTTAATCATTAGTTCTATTCGCATTATACAACTTAAACATTATTGGTTAGATAAGTCAAAGGATAGAATAGAAACAATTGTTAGCTATTGTGTTAAGCATTTATTTATTTGAAGTCAACTTCATTGAAGAATAATTTAATTGATGTGTTGTTCATTGTTTCATCAAACATTTATTTATCAAAAGTTATTGAGAAATAAAGTGTATGCAAAAAGAATAAATCTATACTAAATAAATAAGAAAATACAAACAAGGAGAAGATTTTTAATAAGGTTCGGTCAATTAAGTATGCCTACATCCTCATAAGTCTAGAGTAACTAATTTTATTATTGAATCAATAACACACTTAATAAGGATTATTAATTTATTATATGTACACTAGGTTTACAAACTATAGTTAATAGTAAACTTTACCTAGTATAATCTTATTTAACTTGCCCTTTTACGAATCCCAACTTATAATATACATGATTATAGTAAGTTCTAATATCCTTTCAAAGTTTTAAAATCAAACAAACATCCATTTCTAAATAAGGTTTTTTAAATCTGAAACACAACTTAAGATTTGATCAAATACCATATCTTATATCATACTATTTGACCGTGCACATCAATACAACCTCTAATACATTGATGTCTTATGTATCTTTTTAGATCCAAGCTTTTACATGTTTTTTCGTAAGTCATATCTTTATAGGAAAATCTTTTGCTGCACTAAAGAACATTATAGGCTATAGACTAATAGGGAGCACATTTCTTGTCAATATGCATGGAGTATATTTGTTAAAATGAAGATTATTGCATATAATTTCCGATCAATATGTAGATATTTCTTATTAACCTCAAATTTTCATTATAATATATCACCTTAATATTATCTTTATTAATTTTTTTATCCAAAACTATTTTCATGTAAAGTACTCAAATAGATTGATTTCTTCCTCAAATCTAGTACACGTTAGATATTGCTTAACATCTTAACAACACCATCAAATTATTAAAAAATCAAGATGAGATTTGATCCTATACGTAGTAGAAGAAAAATAATTTTTTATTTCCTAAATAAAAATCACTTTAAATTATATATTATGATTAATGCTTAAACATAATAAAGCATTAATCATAAATTTATACCTTTTTGTAAAGTTTGATCCTTTTCCATAACTCCTTTTAAATCCACATGTTTGACACAGCCATAATGGCCACACAAATGTCCGTCCTCTAAAAATATCTATATTAACTAGTTAAGAGGACTCTATAAGTGGTGTAAAGAGGAGTAAGTAAGAAATTTTAGCTTCTTTAGAGCCTACATAAATTTATAATAGAACTTAGACCTTTTAGTCATTTAGTTGAAAGAAATGCTAGCTTCATTGGAGTCTACACTTATTTATAATAAGACTTAAAATTTTTTGGTAATTTAGTTGAAATATAATTTAATTTTAGTTAAACATTAATTATAATTACAATCAATTCCAACTAAATACCAATTGGGCTTAAATACTATCTAATTAAATAATTAGGCTTAAATATGAATAAAGCAAATCAGTCACTTTATCCTTATCTTCAATAGTCATCTTAAACTTTCGTAGATCACTAACTATTTAGTTTTACACATTGATATGCTGTTCTATTCTATTCTCTCCTACATATTTAGCTTTTATAGTTTTTGATTTAGATATAAGTTATGTATAGACTATCTAGCTTCTTCTATGTCTCCACAAGAGATGCAATCTCTATGACTTAGTATATAACTTAATCTGTTAAATAAAGACGAATAGTTTCAATTGCTCATATATGTAATCCCTGCCAGTCAAGCTCATCCATGTATCTGAACATTTTTTTACACAACCCCTCCAACATGACTTGTTGCAAATAAATTTGTCATTCTCGTTGTTGTTGTTGTATGAAATTTCCAATTTCATTAAATTTATTCACTTCAAACCTTGCAATTGAAGTCAATATTATTACAACTAAGTTTTAGTACCACTTATTGATAAATATCTTGCAACAAAAACAAAGTGGTAGGAAAGAAACTAATAAGAATATGAGATTTGATCAATTAGGTATGCCCTAAGTCTTAGAGAGCCAATAGTAGTTGATTTCACTATTGTGTCAATAACTTACTTAATGAGAAGATTTATTATATGAGATTTACACAATTATAGTTAATTTTAGATCTAATTAGCATTAGTCTTAAAAATTTTCATCAAAAATATTCCAAAAAAAGATGTATGGTTGCTAATATAAATTTGAAAAATATATGACGCAATATATTGAAAGATAATTTTGTAATTTTTAAAATTTAAGAATTATTTTATTGAAAGTTGAGGTAATTTTTCAAACTTTAAATTAAAACCTCTTATCCTACAAGTATACAGATCTGAAATCGCAGTATAGATAGGTATTGTCCCACAGGGATTGGTTAGTCACAGAAATGATCCAACTTTCGTTTTGTTTAAGAAACTCAAATAATTAGATTTGAAAAATCCAAAATATAAAAATCAAGATTCATACATACACACCTTAGGGTTGTCACAAAAGTAAGAACACAAATTTATAAAATGGTGAATCAAAGTATCAATTTAAAAACTTAGGATTGTTATTATCTAACTATGTATTCTCTCACTTTAGCAATGCTAATTATGTTTAGTCCAAAAATTCTAATATCCTACTTCTTTCATTCTAATTACTTGAATCAAATAAGCCCTATTTAATGAAGTAAATGAATTATGTAAGCTCTCACTTCCCATTTTTCACTTAACCATTAAAAGGATATGGACAGATTTTTGGACAACAACTTGTCCATTCAAGATCTCTCTCCAAATGGCAACGTAACTTGATATATAGAGTATTCATCACGTAAGCCCACTCTCATGACACTTACTACGATATTTTTTAACTCCATATCTCTGTGTGAGCTAAGTATGGACAACCATATACCATAAACATCAAACACATCCATAATATTGAATAAAGTGAGGTACTACATAGTTTAGGCAATAACAACCCTAATAATTACTTAGAAATCCATCAAAATCTCATCCAACATGTTCATAAAATATCCATACATCCATATCAATCAACAAAATATAACAAAGAAGCAAGAAAAGAGAAGAAGTAGGGCTTATATTTTGAAGAGCAAAGTTGGAATTCTAAGGTGGCAGCTTTGTGTTCTCTTTGAAATACTTTGATTCCACCTTGAATTCTCTTGATTTTTCTCTCAAAAATGTGTTCTTCTCTCTCCCTTGGATGTCTTGCACGATCTCCTCCTTTCTAGGGTTTAAAATTGAGATTTTACACCCTATTTAATGCTTAAAACGAGGTAGGAAGAAGGAAGTTGCCAACAGGAATTTTCCAAAAAACTCTATTTTCTATCTTGACTTCAATATGTGATATGTTACTAATTTCTTCCTTATTTTGAATAAAAAGCAAAAAACATCCAATAAGAATTGTATCTTGCAAAAGCTTAACATTGGTGATGGGTAGGCCCAGGAAAATTCCAACTTTCCTTTTAGTCACATGACTTGCTTTCTCTTTGGTTCTTTTATCCTTCCATCCCTCAAAACCACCTTCAAACCTATTGATTAACAGAAAAAAAATTAACCACTTAATCATGCCCAAAACACATGTAATTAATACCAACATAATGTAAGAAAAAGACGTACAACAATGCCGTGCAAAATTTATGCAAAACCTAATCTTAAAGACCTAATTCACACACATTCATGCATATTCACATACATTCATACATAATCATGCAATTATATAAAACTAAGACAAAACATAAGCTAAACAAGTTAACAACAATCAATTTATCACAATTAACTAACAAATTATCCTAAGAAAAGTATTTACAAATGCAACCTATCAACTCTCCCACACTTAAACTTTTGCTTGTCCTCAAGCAAAATCAAACACAAAAATAATCTATATAACAAAAATACATATACACGCATACAGTGTCAAAATTGATGGCTACTGACTCGAAACATTATACAATCAACTTAATTGTAAACAATAGTTATATCATAAGTTCAATGTATTGACTTATTCTGTTATGCCTAAGTACTTTAATATAAACATACACATTGATCAAGATATAAAAAACTCAAATTTAAACCTATGCCACTTATATATGCATTTACAATTATCGATCATTTCAATGGTTAACTATCCAAGTTATCTGTTCATGAAAATTTCTAGTTAATTTATCAAATCAGTAGGGTTTTTATTACACACAAACTTTTTTCTCATTTTGTAACGTTGACTTAGTCTTTGCACACGATGACAAACATTAGTGATCAATGCCCCCAGTTACTCAACCAGGCCACATTTTTTTTATTTATTAAGCTGGATTAGTTGGAGTATCATTCTAGCCTTTTGATGTGAAGACAAACATTTGTGATTAATGCCTCTGATTACTCAAATGGATCATAGCTCACAATAGGATACTAGCTCTGTTCTTAACCCTTTTTGGGTCAGTGAAATAGTGATTAACACACACTCTTTTCTTTTCTTTCATTTCTTTTAGCTTATTATTTTCATGAAAGGGAAACTGAGATGATCTACCTATTTAATGACTTCTAACGGTAACTACATGTGGATTAGCAACATTAAATGTAAAACCAAGTGTCATATCCTAATCAACACACATGTTTATGTTAAAGCTACTTGTAATCTAACTTCCTAAGTTAACACATATCACCAGTTCAAAGACATTGTTCAAAATTAAGCTAATTCACATAAAATTCTGGCCACTAAACATCCACATAGTCACAAAATTTCACACAAAAATTGAAAAAATTGGCACATTAACACAAGAACATGAAAAACTTGCAAAAAATACAAAACAATGCATACCACTCCCCCACACTTGAACAACACATTGTCCTCAACGTGTGAAAGTGATATACAACAAGCAACAACAACACGTAATATATGCAAAAAATCATAAATGAATAAATAAAGAGGTATGAGAAAGCTTATTGGTATTAATGTCAAGGATCGTGTTGGTGGTGGATCATGTATTCCTCATCACTCATACTTGACTTCTTTTCCTTTATCAAAGAAAACAAAAACTAACATAAATAAAATATAAACACAAATATCCAACAAACATAAACAAAAACACCCTATGCTAGTTTTAAAAATTAGTAATAAGACTTTGATCACTCTCTGGTCATGGACGGGGTTTGAGAAATATTCCTTCTCGATCGGTAGGCACTTGTCCTCCATAGCAGGGCTTGCAACGGTGGTCATTCACCCTAAAAGTTTCTCCATACTCGTTTTGCCATGCCCCAACTCCAATTGCGAATGCATCAATTACTGTGAAAGGTCCACTCTATCTATATTTTAACTTTCCAGGAAACAACCAGAGTCTAGAGTTGAAGAGTAAAACCATATCACTGGCGTGGAACTCCTTTTTCCTAACTTGTGCATCATGCCACCTCTTTACCTTTTTCTTGTAGAACCTGGCATTATTATAAGGTTATCGGCTTAATTCGTCCAACTCATTTAACTACAATTTCCTCTTTTCTCCAGCTACCTTTTGATCCTAATTTATGGTTTTGAAAGCCCAGTAGTCTATGCTCAAGTTCCATAGGTAAATGACAAGCTTTCCCATAAATCCACCTGTAAAGCGTTGTCCCAATACTAGTCTTGAAAGCTATCCTATAAGCCTATACTGCATCATCTAATTTGATTGCCCAATTCTTTTTAAAATTGTTGACATCTTTTGTAAGATTTTCTTTAATTCTCTGTTCATAACCTCCACTTGATCGCTAGTTTGGGGGTGTTAAGGTGTAGCTATCTTGTGTTGTGCTCCATATCTTTTTAGTAATGCTTCAACTAGATTGTTACGAAAGTGGGTACCACCGTCATTGATAATCTCCCGCGACACACCAAATTTGTTGATAATCTTTTTCAAAAACCTCAGTACCGCTCTACTATCATTTGTTGGTGTCTCTATCATCTTAACCCACTTTGATACATAATCAAAACTTTCCAAAATATATTTGTTTCCATAAGAGGATGAAAATGGTCCCATAAAATGTAGACCCCAGACATCAAATACTTTAACCTCTTGCATCGAAGACATTGACATCTCGTCCCTTTTTGATAAGTTCACAATTCTTTGACACCAGTCACACTTCTTCACCTATTATTGTGCATCCTTAAACAATTTTGGCCAATAAAATCCACACTCCAACACCCTTGTGGCTGTCTTATTGTTTTCATAATGTCCTATGTAAGAAAAATTATAATAGTGAGTTAAAATAGCATTAATTTTTTTATCAGGAACACATCTCCAAATTAGTCCATCCACATAATTTCTGCAATGAAGTGGATCTTCCCACATATACTGCTTACAATCATGTTTAAAATTTTTGCTGCTGGTAAGTTAAATCAGGGGGAAGGATACCACCTATAATGTAATTTGCAATGTTGGCATACCAGGGATGGTCTGATCTTGTCCCAAAATTAACATCTCATCAGGGAGTTGCTCATTGATTTCTTCTTGTAAGCTTGATTCCCCTCCTTCCAATCATGACAGGTAATCAAAAATGAAATTTTCAGCTCCCTTTTTATCCTTAATCACGATATTGAATTCCTATAGGAGTATGATCTACCTAATCAACCGAGGCTTGGCATCCTTTTTAGCAAAAAGGTACTTCAAGGATGCATGATCTATATGCACAATCACTTTTGAACCAAGTAAGTAAGAATGAAATTTATTGCAAGCAAAAAATATAACTAACAGTTCCTTTTCTGTCGTGGTATAATTAATCTGAGAATCTGTCAAAGTCCTGCTGACGTAGTGAATAACATGCAACTTCTTATCCTTACGCTACCCTAGAACATACCCAATTGCGTAATTGCTAGCATCGTACATCAACTCAAATGGTAAGCTCCAATTTAGTACTTGTAAAACTAGTGTTGACATCAACGCCTTCTTCAACCTATCAAAAGAAACTAAACAATCATTATAAAAAATGAAGGGAATGCCCTAAAAATGCTTAGACACCTTGAACATTACTTGGTAGAGGAAGTTTATTGATGACTTCAATTTTTCCTTATCCACTTCAATGTCTCTATAAGATATCTTATATCCTAAGACTATTCCTTCCTGAACCATGAAGTGGCATTTTTTTCAATTTAATACTAAATGGGCCTTTGAAAAACCTTATCCAAATTTGTCAGACACTGCTCAAAAGAATCTCTATACACTAAAAAGTCATCCATAAATACCTCTAAAAATTCTTCAATCATGTCGGTGAAAATGGCCATCATACATCACTGAAATGTAGCTGGTGCATTGCAGAGTCTGAACGACATCTGTCCGTATGCAAAAGTACCATCTAGATAAGTGAAAATTATCTTGGCTTGATCCTCTAGATAAATGAATATTTGGTTGTAGCCAAAATACCCATCTAAGAAATAGTAGAATGCATGTCCTGTAACTCTCTCAATCATCTGGTCCACAAAAGGCAGTGGGAAGTGGTCTTTCTTTGTCAGTGAGTTGAGCTTCATGTAATGAATACAAACTCTCCAACCAATGACCGTTCGTGTGGAAATCAACTCACCCTTTTCATTTTCCACCATTGTTTTTCTACCTTTCTTTGGTACACATTAAAGTAGACCTCATTATTTCTGATCGGGTATATAATTCTTGCATCTAATAACTTAATCACCTCCTATTTTACAACTTCCTTCATGTTTGGATTCAAATGCCTTTGCCTATACCTCACTGGTTTTCATCCATCCTTGAGATTTATTCTATGCATCACAACATTTAGAATTATCCCTCGAATGTCTGATATCTACCACCCCATCGCTTTCATCCTCCTCCTTATAACTTCTACTACCTTCCTCTCTTGTTCATCACTCAACTGGTTTGAAATAATCACAGGTAATGTTTGATTTTCACCTAAAAATGTATACCTCAGGTGTGAAGGTAAAGGTTTTAACTCTAGGGTGGGTGCTCTCTCATTGGAAGGTGGTATGGGTGGCTTGGTCCTTACCAAAGATTCCTTCTCACTTTTCTCTTCTTCCTCTCCATCCTTCTCTCTCTTTCCACTCTCATCTTATTCATTCAATTCTAATTCCCTATCACTTTTTGTTTTTATCATTCTACCAGTTATCTCCTTTACACACTCATCCATCATATCCATTCTTATACAACAATCTGGCTCCTCCCTACTTTTCAAACTCCTTTTTGTGTTGAACTCAAATTTTTCATCACTAATATGTAAAATCAAAACACATTATTCACATCAATCAATGCTCAACTAGAATTCATAAATGGGCATCCCAAAATCAATGAACAATTTATGTCCTCAGCAACATCAAGAATAACAAAGTCAACAGGAATCACAAACTTATCTACTTTTACCAAAACATCTTCGACAACTCCAAAAGACTTCTTTATAGACTAATTAACTAACTGAATTGTCATTGATGTTGGCTTTATATCATCCAAGTTTAGCTTCCTGAATATAGACAACGGCATCAAATTAATACGAGCTCCTATATCACATAAACATTTAGAAAATTTAACACTACTAACAATATAAGGAATAGTAAAACTCCCTAGATACTTTAGTTTTGATGGCATATTGTTCATGATCACAAAGCTGCAACTGGCTGTCAATGCAACTATCTGATTTGAATCCCAAGTTCCCTTACAAGAAAGTAATTCCTTTAAGAACTTAGCATACATGGGCATGTGCTTCAAAACTTCTGGCAAAGAAAAACTCATATACGACTTCTTTAATTTTTCCAAGAATTTGTTGAATTAGATCTCCACTGGATTTTGACTCACTCTCCTAGGAAATGGTAATTTTGGAACATATGGTGGAGGTGGAACATATGGGGTTCCTACTCCTCAGTGACTTTCTCCTTACCATTTTCTTGACTTTTCTCCATTGGATCAAAAACTTCCTTCAAGATTGGCTCTAGTAACTCCTTTCCACTTCTCAACTGAATTGCCTTTAAATGTTCTTTCTGATAATGTTCTAAAGTGTTGGGAAGGTTACCTGGAGGTCTGGTTTATACTGCAATTGCCAGCTGACCCATCTACACCTCTAGGTTGTAGATTGATGACGCTTGATTTTTAATTAACTGATCACTCTTCACTTGATAACTTTTAAGCATCTGATCACTCCGTGCCTAAGCCTCCTTGATATTGTACCTATCACTTCCATCATCTTTGAAAATCAGGAGCTCAATTGTAAAAGTTAAGAATCAGTTCTTGTAGCTTTGGCTTCCATTTTTGCCTTTGGCCTTGATTCAATACCTCCAAACTTTGACTCTAAGGCAATATGTGAGTTGCTTTCCTTTTCCTAAAATTCTAGGGGTCTTTGAGGTCTCCAATTGGTTCCTACAGGGTTAGCCCAAGAAAAATTTGGATGGTTTTTCCATTCAACATTATAAGTACTAGAATATGGGTTATTACCTGACCTTTGTTGAAGCCATAATAATGTGCTTGTATTATGCCTTTAGTGCTCATCAAATAAAATGTCGATGAATTATGACACAAATCTCATAATTTTGATGCATATACTTCAAAGAACTAGATAAAGGTTGAAGATCACTTACTTGTTTCCTTAATGATGCAATTTCTATAGATAAAACAGTTGTTGAATCTGTTGACATAACCCCTTTTCTTCCTTCATCTGTAGTGGTTTACTCCTTTCATTTTACCAAAGGCAGTTGTTAGCAGTCACGTCTTCAATCAGGTTATATGCAGCATCTATGGTCTTCTTCATTAATGAACCTCCTGCAGCTGCATCAATGGCACTTCTGGTTGCTAAATTGACCATATTATAAAATGTTTGTAGAAAAAACTCCCTGGGTAGATTAAGATGGGGGCAGCTCCTCTACAACTCCTTGAAACGCTCCCATGCCTTGTACAATGATTCTCCCTCTTACTGCTGAAAGTTGGTGATTTCTTTGATGATCCTTTTTGTCTTTGCAATGGGAAATATTTGGACAAAAAGGCTTGCACCAATTGGTCCCATGTTCTAACTTGTTCTAGAGTAAGGGAGTTCATCTATGCTTTTGTTTGATCTTTTAGTGTGAAGGGAAACAATCTCATCTTCACTGCATCTTCCGACAGCTAGTTTTTCTTGAAAGTATCACAAATTTCCAAAAAGTGGTCAATGTGAGTATTAGGATCCTCATGTGGCAAACCATAAAATTGAGCATTGCTTTGCAAAATATTAAGTAAAGTAGGCTTGATTTTGAAATTGCTTGGATTCACTAGTAGTTTAGCAATTCCTTGCTGGTTTGGGTAAAACCCTGGCTGCATAAAGTCCATCAAAATTCTTTCTTCACCACTTTGTTCCCTCATTTCAGCCATATCTGCTCAATTTGATCTTGTCTCCTTGCCTTTCTCAATTCCTTTTCTACTTTGGTGATGTCAAGTTCTAGCAATTTCTCTGCAACTCTTGCACTCCTCTGCAACTCTTGCACTCCTCATGTGCATACACCTATTACACACCAAAAAAGAATATCAAACTAAATCTGAAAAGAAAACCCAAAATCAAAACAATTCAAACCAAACTCAATGCTAGGCACAATCCGCGGCAATGGCACCAAAAACCTGATAGGTAATTTTTCAAATTTTAAATTAAAATCTCTTATTCTGTAAGTATACAGATCGGAAATCTCAGTATAGATAAGTATCATCCCTTAAGAATTAGTTAGTCACCGAAATGATCCAAATTTTGTTTTGTTCAAGAAACTTAAATAATTAGACTTGAAAGATCCAAAATATAAAAATTAAGAGTCATACATACACACTTTAGGGTTGTCACAAAAGTAAGAACACAAATTTAGAAAATGGTGAATCAAAGTATCAATTTAATAACTTAGGACTGCCACTACCTAACTATGTACTCTCTCACCTTAGCAAAGTTCATTATGTTTAGTCCAAAATTCCCTAATTTCTTGGTTCTTTTACTCTCATTACTTGAATCAAATAAGCTCTGTTTAATGAAGTAAATGAATTATGTAAGCTCTTACTTCCCATTTTTCACTTAACCATTAAAAGGATATGAACAAATTTTCGGACAATCACTTTTCCATTCAAGATCTCTCTCCAAATGGCAAGGTAACTTGATATATGGAGTATTCTTAGTGTAAGCCCACTCTCATGGCACCTAATAACATATTTCTTAACTCCATATCTCTACGTGAGCTAAGTATGGACAGCCATATACCATAAACATCGAACAACATCAAACACAACCATAACATTGAATAAAGTGAGGTACTACATAGTTTAGGCAATAACAACCCTAACAACTACTTATAAATCCATCAAAATCTCATCCAAAATGTTCATAACATATCCATACATCCTTATAAATAAAAAAAACACAACAAAGAAGCAAGAAAAGAGAAGTAAGCCTTATATGTTGAAGAGCAAAGCTGGAATCCTATAGTGGCAGCTTTGTGTCTCCTTGAAATCCTTTGATTCCACCTTGAATTCTCTTAGCTTTTTTCTAAAAATTCGTTCTTCTCTCTCCCTTGGATTTCTTCATGACCTCCTCCTTTATAGAGTTTAAAATTGAATTTTTATACCCCATTTAATGATTAAAACGATGTAGGAAGGAGGAAGTTGCTAGTTGGAATTTTCCAAAAAACTCTGTTTTTTTTATCTTGACTTGAATTCATGATATCTTATTGATTTCTTATCCAAATTGAGACGTTATTTCACCAATTTGAAACTGAATTTATCCTCTTTATTTTGGATGAAAAACTAAAAACATTCAATAAGCATTGTATCTTGCAAAAAGCTTAGTATTAATGATGGCACGACCTAGGAAAATTCTAGCTTTTCTTTAGGTCACATGACTTGCTTTCTCTTTGGTTCTTCTATCCTTCCATCCCTCAAAAGCACCTTCAAACCTATTGATTAACAAAAATATTAATCACTTAATCATGCCCAAAACAAATGCAATTAATACCAACATAATGTAAGAAAAAGGCGCATAACAATGCCATGCAAAATTCGCGCAAAACCTAATCTTAAGGACTTAATTCACACACGTTCATGCTGATTCACATACATTCAAACATAATCGTGCAATTATATAAAACTAAGACAAAACATAAGCTAAACAAGTTAAAAACAATCAATTTATCACAATTAATTAACAAATTATCCTAAGAAATGTATGTACAAATGCTACCTATCAAAAGGACCCGTCCTAGAGTTCCCCTTATGGTACTTGAGTGGAGGCCTCTCGATGACCCCACGGTAGTTCTCCAATCAATATCTGAATCGATCGAAGGGGTGGGTCCCGTAAAGCCAAGTCATTCAACTATTTAAAATCTTTAATACTTTAATAATTAAAAGCACAAAAAAGTGGAAATTCTTTCTATCATTTTATCAAAAATTTCGGTAGCATAACGACCTCATTTTGATATTCCCAAAATTTTTAAAAGCCCTATAAAATTTGAAAATACTTCTATTTTCATACCAATTTCTCAACTACAAATTTTGGATATTAAGTCCACTCACAAGCAACCCAAACAAATAATTCTCAACAATCACTATAATAAACTTTTAAAATCTAAAACGTATTCATGCATTTCATTTAAAAGCTGTTATAAACATCCATTCTTTACTCAAATGTACACAAAAAAATGACACAAGCATAGCAGCAGTCGACAATATAACTAATCTTGAGGTGGAGTCTCAATTACTGCAGCAGTTGCATGCATACTTGGGGTGATTTGTTTTAAAATATAAAAATAAGGATGAGCCAAATGAGCTCAGTGAGTATAATCAGTTTACAAGAAAATTGAACTTTTCATAACAATATAACGGCAATATTCCATACAATCATAAAGATCAAGGTAAAACATTTTCCGTAACAATTTATTTATGCATCATGAAATTTGGAAATAACATGACGTTTCGTAATACACAATTTCAATTTTTCTAAAATACTGTTTCGAATGCTTTTCAAAATTAAAGTCATAATATAAAAGTTTTTATTTTCTGTTTTCCTTTTTCCTTAAACAATAAACGGTAATGATAATAAGTTTTCTGAAAATTTTAATTTTGAAAAATAAGTCAACCACTATAATTGGTACCATTCGATACCTCTCAAATCATTTTTAGCATAAATAGTGGTAGAATTACTATTTTCTTGACTTTCCTTACTCAATATAGCCCACTACAAGTTTCTTTACCATATAGTACACTAGGCATAAAGTCATGGAGTTGGTTTTGCATTACTTACCCATAACTAGTTAACCATTATTTACGGAACTGGTTCTACATCGCTTACCTGTAACAGATTAACCGCTATAGACCGGTAGTTACGGAGCTGGCTCTGCATCGTTTACTTGTAACAAGTTACAAAGCTGGTTCTACATCGCTTATCCGTGACTAGTTAACTACTATTTACGAAGTTGGTTCTACATTGCTTATCGGTAATAGGTTAACTGTCATAAATATATTGGTATAATAACATGTATAAACCCTAGTAGTGTACCATAAGCAAAAGCAACTCCCAATCATATAAAAGTTAACTTTCAAGTTAAAACTCATATATTACTAAAGCAAAATCTTATACTAGCAACATTCACTTATAAAATATCATTTGCACAAAACTCAAAATAAATATTCATTTCATGATCAAATGAAAATCATTTGAATAAACTTAATTTAAAGTACACTCATATGTCATCAATTCTTTTGCAAAAAATTTAGTAATATAAAATAATTGAAATACACTCACAGTTTTGCACATTTATCGCCAAACACACTTACAAGTTTAGTGACTCTCCTTTACCTACACAAAATGCATTTTGCTTAGGCATTTATTTCCAAGTTAGGAAATAAGGCATTAAAACTATATATTTGGTTTAACCGAATTCGAGATTTGTATCTATTCATATAACACGTATGTTAATCATATTTCTACTTACTTCCGTAAGCTAACCTATTGGTCACCGTTTTCAAATATAACTTCAAAAGTCATTAAAATACCATGTTTTATCCATTCTACTTACCAATTCTGTAGCGCCCCCTTACCGCATGGTACCCACCGAAACACCCGGAGGTCATTCCGATGCATATCCTACGATGAGGGCACGCTACATTCGATCACTACAATCCTTTCATATGACATGGTAACATAATTCACTT
>JANIJH010000007.1:46600728-46611518 GCA_024520975.1 Erythroxylum areolatum
CATGTACAATTATTTTCATGTGCAACAACCAAGTATAAGTATGTAGCAAGTTATGCATGAACATGTAGAATACATCCTTAACTCTCATTAGTCACCCACATTTACCATCCTACCCTTCCCACTAGTAATGGGATGTTACAAAGTCCTTCAAAACACAATCTCACCCAATTTAATTCACCATTTCACAATCATGTATGATGAATCATGGTTATGACCTATGTCCTAAATCCATACCTTCACTTATTCCTTAATTTTCACACAGTAAACGTTCAAATTAGGTTTTTAGATCTTCTAGAAATTTGTTTCCCTATGTCTCTAGTTTCTATATCACCAAAAATCATGTCATTTTAATTTCTAAATCATGAAAAATGTATCAAATATCACAAGCTATTTCAACACAGGGGTAGTATCAGGTTACCACTTTCAATCTCAAATTTCAATATCATTCATTCCGAATTTGGTCTAGGTTTCTTCTATAGATTTTTAGTACTATTTCTTAGGTTTTAGATACAATTAGAATAACTCAATTTGGAGATCTGTAGTCTGAGTTATGGCTAAAATATTGGGATTGGTTCAAACTAATCTAAGATAGAATTCTATTACATGTTCTTCTCTTGTCATATTTAATCAATTCTATGTAAAGAAACATCGAAGTAACACTAAGAAATCACTGATCTTAAACACATCTTTTTCACTCAAAGTAAACCCATAAAAATTAGAAATTTAAGATAGAACACTTACTACTTTTTTCTCCAATCTTTTGAGTATTTGATGAATACTTCAATATTTCTCCAAATCACTATCAAATTTCATAAAAAATGACTACACTGTTCTTCCTTTTTCCTTGGCTGAAGTTCACCCTTGACTTCTCTTCTTTTCCCTTTCTTTTTTTGGTCTCTTACATTACTCTCTTATTACTCTTACGTTTATGTTGAAGGAAAGAAGAAAATGTCTTAAGTTTTGCTTTTTATAGTTATTTAATGGATTACACATGTCACCTTCCTATTTGTCATAACTAATGACTCATCAAACACATGTCATCATCTTATTGGTCATCTCTGGTTACTCATCAATATACTAATATCATGTAAAAAGATCAAATTGCCCTTAATTAGTACAAAAAGACCAAATTATCCTTTAATGAATTTAATTGATCAACTAACCGAATTAAATTTCGAAAACATTCCACAACTATCTTATTTTCAAATTGACCATGAAATACTCTAATTAGGATCAATACCTATTGATTGAATACTTTTAAAAATTTTGAACAGGTTTAAAATCATCAATACCCATTATTTTCCAAAAAGGGCATTTTAGTCCAATAATTTCGAATTATCCGAATTCTATTCAAACAACTTCCGTTTTGACTTGTTTTAGTTCCTATAGACGCCAATCCTAATTTTGGAACTTTTCATCGTATTTTGAAATTATTCGATAACTTTTCGATTGCCTAGAAGAATTTTTGGATTGAATTCAAAAATTACGAAACATTATCGTAATTATCCAGATTTCATTCTAAAGTATCGCCTAAATCTCTAAAGCACATTTCGGAGCTTTTAAAACTCGTTTGGATTCATTTCGTAGCTTTTCGGAGTTTTCAAAAAAATTTTGATCAACTCCAGAACCAGCTTTAGTCTATCCGTGATTTATGTTATAACCTCAATAATACATATAAATGCTTAAATTACTCTAGTATATCATAAATAGAATATACTTTATAAAATATATGTACAATATATTAGACAATACAAGAACTAGGATATTACATTTATAATTTTTAAAAATTACTCAAAATGATTGTCGGCATTGATTAGTACCTTTAGTGTATCATATTATAATTTCTTTTGGGTAAATTATAACTATTTATATTCGGTACATTAAATGCTTCGCATTAGGCAAATCATTCTTGATTAACAAAAAAACAAATGTTTCAAACGTGGTAGACTATTGATGTCCTTATATTGTGTCTTTTCATATAGCAAAACATACAGAACCATCAGGCTAATCTCTAAGCTCAAAGGTGAAAATGGCTGCCACCAACACTTCAAAGAACAAGCTCCAAGACAAGGTGGCGATCATCACCGGAGGCGCCGGTGGCATTGGCGAGGCAACCGCACTCCTCTTCGCAGAATATGGCGCACGAGTAGTCGTGATAGCGGATATTCAAGACGAGAAGGGCCAAAACCTTGCCAATTCCATTGGCGCACACCGGTCGACCTACATACGCTGCGACATTACCGACGAAAGCCAGGTCAAGTCCCTCGTAGAAACAACTGTCCAGCTCTACGGTTGCTTAGATATCATGTTCTGCAACGCCGGTACAGCCACCCCGAATCTGCTTCAAACCGTCACCGACTTCGACTTTGACTCCTATGAAAAGGTCCTCGCTGTGAACGTACGCGGCACGGTGGCGAGTGTCAAGCACGCCGCTCGAGCCATGATGGAAGGCGGTCAAAAGGGTAGCATAATATGCACGGCGAGTCTTGCTGCGAGCATAGGTATGGAGAAATCAACGGACTACGTGATGTCGAAGTGTGCTGTGTTGGGGTTGATGAAGTCGGCGAGTATGCAACTGGGAGGACACGGGATACGTGTGAACTGCGTGTCGCCGGGTCCGGTGGTGACTCCGTTGTTTAGTAGGGCGTTTGAGGGGGAGTCAATGGAGATGGTGGAGAGACTCGTGGAGTCGAGTTCTTATATGAAAGGTTCAATGAAAGCGAAGCATGTTGCTGAGGCTGTGGTATTTCTTGCTAGTGATGACTCTGAGTTTGTGAATGGCCATAACTTGGCTGTGGATGGTGGGTTTAAGCCTCCAAAGATTTAGCAAGTAGATTTCCATTTTCCAAGGTGAGAATGGCATCTTCACTGTATCTCATTCCACATGTCTCTCTTTACACTTTACAGTGATTTGGAAATAAACAAGATTCCTGTTTTGTATCGCTCTATATATAATATTCAACAAGTTAAGACTTAATTTTCTTCGTGAAACTGTTCAGTTCATATTGATCATTTTTCTCAATCACTTAGAACATTAATCAAAACGAGTATTGTACAGTATTTATATTTTAAAAGTATTTTATATCACAATTTAGCTATCGTAAATATATCTACTAGAACATACACCCGAATCCTGAATAAACTAGAATTTTGCAACGTTAAGAATAAAATATTAAACTGGAATTATATTGTTATAAAATTAGTTAAATATTGAATAAAATAAAAAATTTAAAATATGATTGAAGAATAGATGACTATTTTAACCTATCAAAAAATTTGAGGTTTAATTGAAGAAAAGATTATTAAATAAAAATTAATTGATTTATAACAGCCGATTAGTTTAAGAAAATTAATAAATTAATTAAAAAATTAACTAGTTTTTAACAATAAGGATTATTAAAGAAAATCGAGCCAAAACATTGAAAATCAAACTGTAAAATAAATCAGTTCAAGATATTCACAGTTAAATCAGACGAATCTATTTTGACTTTCAATCATTAGAATTTTAAATAATAATTCACATTATGGATGCATAATTTATATCTTAATTATATTAAAATTATTCCTTATAATGATTCTAATAAAAAAATTCCAGATGATCGTAAAATAAAACCACTATATTTTTTTTTATATCAAATGCTAAATATTTGATTGAAGAGCGAGTTTACAATATTAGCTGTACATATTTGTATACATCCTTAATCATTTATTTGCCTTTTATGTTTTCTTCATAGTTTTAGGCTCCATTTTCTCCTAGTTTTTTTTTTAATTTCCATTTTCTCTTAGTTATTATAACTAATCATTGTATATTTTGTATATTTTCTCTTACTTTGAATAAGAAAAGTAGAAAAATTCGCTTTTATAATATGGTATTAGAGTACTGATATTTTTATTCACAAATGGAGGTCACTGCCTTCACTAGCTCTTCTACTCCCAACAACCCTACATTTACTACATAACTTGATTAATCACCATATTAGATACTTCATTATGATAACCTAAGAATCATGTTAATTACTCAACAATTAAATGGTGATAACTATTCCACATGGATCTATGCCATCACCATAGCCTTAGAAGCAAAGCATAGCTTTGTTGATGGAATCATTAAGAAACCAAATTAGAATTCTCATCTCTTTTCTTATTGGAATCACTATAACAATATGGCACTCTTATGACTCCTTAAGTAGTAACCGGAGACATAACTAATAGTGTCATTTACATAAAGACAACACATGAAGTTTGGGTTGACATTTCACAGTGCTTTTGGAATCTAATTCACAATGATTCCCAATACAACTTAGTGTACATCAATATATATGGCTATGCATTCCAATCATACGCCTAAAATGGAGCAATCAACTTCTTAAACAAATACTAGGAATAATTTGTTTCCTATAAGACACCCAATTATTCCTAAAGTGGATACTATATAACCGCCTAATACTTCCCCTTAAGTTGGAGTATAAAGGTTCTCGATACCTAACATGTCAAGAAAGTATGCAAACTATTATCATTCCAATGCCTTGGTAAAAATGTCAGCCAACTGATTTGTGGTTTGAGCATAAGATGTGGCAATGTTTTTGAGTTGTACATCATCATGAACAAAGAGGGTAAGCGTTAGAGCAACTAGTAAAGTTGCTCCTTTGTGACCATAAGATTATAGGTTCAAGTTACAGAAACAACCTCTTTGTAATTTTTGACTTTTTATATCATCATCAACAAAGTGGTAGTTAAATTTAATATATTTTGTTTGTTCATGAAACACAGGATATGATATAATGTGAAGGGTTGCTTGATTATCATAATACAAACACATTGGTCCACCATTCACACCTAATTTGTTCCAAAAGTGGACACTCTATTACTAAAGTGGATATAATATAATTGCCAATACTCCCCCTTAAGTTGGAGTATGAAGGTTCTGAATACCCGGCTTTTCAAGGAAGTGTTAAAATGGTTGTCGTCCTAATGCCTTAGTTAAAATTTCAGCCAATTGATTTGTGGTTCAAACATAAGATGTGGCAATGTTTCTATGTTGCATCTCATCATGAACAAAGTGGCAGCTGACTTCAATATATTTTGTTTGTTTATGAAAAACTATATTTACAACAATGTGAAGAGTTGCTTGACTATCAAAATACAAACGCTAAAGTCCATCAAGTGGCACACCTAGCTGACTTATGTGCCTTTCAACTCATAGTTGCTTGTAGCTATTGAGTACTCAAATTCTAGACAGGATTGGGATACCGTCTGGTACTTTTTGGTCTTATAAGAAATAGGAGAGGGACTTAGTCAAAGAAAATAAATAGTAAGTGAGCACAAAGTCATTAAACAAATTGCCCAGTCAGAGTCGTAGTATGTTTACAAGCATAAATCAATATTTACACTCAAAAGAATGCCTTGTTTGGGATTTCCCTTCAAGTATCATACCACTTAAAAGGTAACCTCCCAATATTCTTCTTGAGGGCACTATAAAAATTAAGATAAAATATAAGCACAATAGTTAAGCTCGAGTTTTCTAATAGTACGATAGATCAATCGACTAACCAACCGTCGGTACTGCTTAGGATCTTCCAAGAATGCACTTGCAACCAATGCCAATCATCATTTTTGCTCTATAAGAAATGACTTGGTTTTGCTCTCGATGGTCCAGCTTATGTAATAATTTCAAGTGCGTACTTGTATTGGTAGAGAAAATTCCTTTTAATCTACGGGCTACTTCAATGCCTAAAAAATACCTAGGAACAACAAGATCTTTCATATAGAAACATTTGCTCAAGGACTCTTTGAATTTCTCAATACCTACGAACTATTACCAGTTTTGATTAATTCATCATCATATACCAACATGCTCAGGTAAACATCATGTTCGTTATAGTTCAACAGTGAGTAATCTAAGTAGGACTAATTGAAGTCGTAATTCTTCAGGGTTGCTTCTAGCTTGGAAAACCAACATCAAAGGGCTTATCGTAAGCCATAAAGGGATTTCTATAATTTATACACCTTTTTCATATCTGTTGTTAAGAATCCCAAGGTTAATTTTATATAAACCTCCTCATCCAAATCTTCATGCAAAAATGCATTATGGACATCTATTTAATGCAACTCCCAGTTCTTCACTACTATAACTACTAAAAATGTCCTCACCATCTTAGCTACCATGGAAAAATTCTCATTATAGTCTAAACCTTTCCCTTGCCTATTTTCAAGAATTACCAAATGAGCTTTATAGTGCTCAACTATCCCATCTTAATTGTAGTTGATCTTGTAACCCATTTATAACCTATTGCCTTTTTCCTTGGACACAAAGGTTCCAAAATCAATGTTCCATTGTCCTCTAAAGCTTATATCTTCTTTTTCATGGAATATCTCCATTTTTCATCTTTCACTACCTCAAAAAATCAATTAGGTTCAATTCCTTTTGTAACTCTTGCCAAGAAAGCACAGTATTTAGAGAAAAATAAGCACACATCATCTTACTCACGATGAAATAAGGAGTAGTATCTAAGTATTATGGCTTAGATTCAGTTTGAGTATGAGTGAGTCCTGTAAACTGCTAACTATATACATCATATAATCCTTCATCAATATAGATAGCTTACACTCTCGATGTCCCCTACCAAGTTTTTCCATAGTCTCAGTAACAACTACAATCTGACTGCCATTCCTCAGGTTAACCTTGAGGTTATTTTGAGCACCATGTCTCATCTCTTCTTCCCCTTCTTGAGTCTTAGACAAGTGCTATTAAGTACATCATTTTTTATGTTGTCGTTGTTATCACTATTATTCTTTATTAAGCTCCCCTTTACTTTTATGCCACCATCATATTTGGCACTTGATAAGATCTTATCTTGACATATTATTTGATATTATCTCCTTTATTTTAGGTTTATTTTGGAGCTTAAATATGAAAATTAATGTCTGTTTTGTTTTAGGAGATGAAAAGTAGAGATTGCATCAAATTGCGATTTTATTGATGACAAATCACAAATTTTGGATGAAGTACACAGATTGCTATAATCGATAAGGCTAGTCATTCGAAGAGTTGGGGTTTAACTGGGAAACTTCTTTCTATCCCTATCATGTAGGAATTTGAATTTGAATTTGTTTTAGATAGACATCTCTGAAAGGTAGAGTTGGATTAGGATTACATTAGGAAAACCTATACAAGGGGTATTCCTCACAACAGTAAAATGTTCTCTCTTTTTTTCTTTTTTCGCAATTATTTATCTTTCTTTTATTTTTGTTATTAAAGCAAAAGTCATATGTGGATAAACTCAATTATTCTAATTTAAAGGGATTTAATATTTTAGTTGTAACTTTGTGAGATTTTGTGTTCTTAACTTTAATTCATGTTTTGATTCAAGTATTTCTTGTTTTGAGTTCTCATATTTCATGAATGATTAATATTGTTTAATATGATATTTTAATTTAATATTGATTATTCTATCACCATCCATAATTTAGTGATCTGTAATTGTTATGAAAGATTGGTACAAGTAATAAATAGGTTATTTATGAAATTGCATATTCAACTTATAATAAACAAGAAAACTAAGTTAAATAATTACAACTTTCTTGATTATTTAATTTATGGTTAGTCTTTTTCACTAAGCTTATTGCTATCATTTATTTATATGGATGTTATCACACCCAGTCAATGGATGATAAGTTTTGGTTTGGACGTTGGGTTTGAACCAACCAATTTAGGAAAATTTGAGAATTATTACAACTATCCTAGTACATTTTAGATTAACTACTTGAATTGTGAAAGACATTCTTTTTAAACCAGAGATCAATATTACAATTAGATGGGATTTTTCCTTTGAATCAAAGTTTATTAATCTTGAATTTCTCACTTTTATATTCAATTGATTTAATTTGATTTTTTATTAATTTTAGTTAATCAGTTACTTAAACAAAACCCTTATTTTAATTTTATTACTTGAAAATAAGAAACTAGTGTTTAGTTCTCTAGTGACTTGACTTGGTTCCACAACTATTATAAGAACTTTAGAGAATTAGAATTATTTCAGGGGCTTCATTGGACACCCATTTACTTTTATGTTGCCATCATCTTTGATACCCCCTATCCCCAGTACTTCATTGCCTTCCAATTCATCAACATCATTAAATATGGTAGCATAAGGTGTAATAGGTAAAATTTCTACTTCATTCACACTATACTTCATTAGTTTAATATATGGAAAATGTTTTCATAAAATAACACATCATGAGAAACAAAAGATTACCATTTTTTAAGATCATAATCACGTCATTCTTGATAAAGCAAACACATGCAAGAGTAGGGTGAATTATGTGTGACTTAAAAAAGTTTTCGCAAGTTACTTTCAATTCGTATAAAAATAGGGCCTGTTAAAAATTAAAACAATAGGAGTTTGTCAGATTATAGGAGCCTGTTAAATGACAGGAGGTCATTAAAGTATGAGTCCTATTAAATAATAAAAAGAAGGTGCCTGTTAAAATGAAAAGAATTATTAACAAGTTGAAGCAGACGGGACATATTATAAAAGTGAAGGAGCCTCTTGCTGAAATAAACAAACATACAATATAATATGGAAAAATAAAAGATAATGAGAGAGAGAGAAGAAGGACATAGTTGATTTATAGTAGTTCAGCTTACAACCCACGCCTACATCTAGTCCTTAAGTATTCAACTTGAGTGTTTCACTATAAAATCAAGTATTAATTTGACGAGCCTCTGCAGCCTCATAAGTTAATAATTTTCAAGGTTATTCAACCTAGTTAATATTTTTTAAGGTTCTTCAACCTTCTATACCAGTAGTATTTCACTAGCCTCTACAAGCTCTCAAATAAAAAAGAGGTTTGCTCTATATGAGCTTCAGTAATCTCTCTCAAAAAAATTTCACTTTCTATTACACAAGCGAATTTTTAAAAAAGATATCACTTTCAAGAATGTATGTGCTTTTTATGAGTTTTGACAATATAGCTTCACAAACTTCTATATCGTTTCGTTATTATTTATAGTTGCATTGACTCTTCCTTAAACAGTCAATTTCTTCAACTAGTTATTGCTTCATCTTATATCCTTAGTCAACTGAATCTGAATAATTTCAACATCATCTTTGCCCAAAAAAATCTTCCAATAATCATGTGATTAATATACGTCCTTCATAATTAATGGGATCCTTTTGAATAAACCATTTCTATTAAGGTAAGTTCATAATGAAGGTTCCTACAAGAAAGAAAGTGTATTTCTTATGATTTTATTTCCTTTTGATAAAAAGACTGTTGAATTATACAAGGAAATAAATCTAATTTGAATTTTGAAATATTATATAGTTATCATCAAAATTGTTAATCCTAATATGAGTTAACAATATCTCCCTTTTTGATGTTGACAAGCAATAGTAGATATATTTTTCAAAATTAAAAAAGATAATAGATGATTTTGAAAAGATACTTGGGACTTTTTTTTTTTTTTATGTTTAGACATAATTAGAAGGACCCTACCTCTTAAGAAAGTAATATATCATTTATATATAATAGATTTTCACAAGTTCAACAGAATAATCGATCATGATATAATCAAGACAGCATCGCTAAATCATATCATATATATATATGCAAAAATATGCAAAAAATATATCCACAGAAACTCTCCCATTTTTTCATTATTAAAAAGTAATAAAGGAGTACAGGGAGGAAATGAGAAAAAAATGAAATATGATGAAAAAAATGACACAGTCAGTGAGGATTTTTCCTAAAAAGAATTTTCAAATCTAGGACTTGGTTTTAGAGGTTGTCATTTTGTTTGTGTATTTGATCCTGATTTGCACAAATGTCCCTTAATAATTGTAAAATATCCATACTGTTTATGTCTTGAGGAGGGACAGAAGTCTATTATTTTGGAGTAGGACCTACAATTTTTGGTATTTAGTATCCTTTTAGACCTCTACTCTGAGGCAGGACCCAAGAAGTCTGCTAATCTTTCTATTTTCTTCTCCACCAAAATATTTTCTTTCAGCTTGTACCCGAACTGGGAGGGGATAGAAGAATGAAACTTACTAGGCTCATGTAACACCCCACTCCCGCAAGACATGTGCTCGATATCTTGGGTGATATCCGACTCCATGCCTTGTGAGGGTGACATGCTAGAGTACTCAATCATTCAAAAATCGGTATAATTTTTTTTTGAAACAACAACAACCATATATGGAAATAATAACCAATTTGGGCCCACTTTCATTCATAAACATTTTCAATCAAAACAATACAGTCAATAGAATTTCAATAGCCAGTTAGGGCCCATTACAAATACAAAACACTTTAGTCATAATGTCTTTACATTCCACTATAAAAATGTTGGATCCCGTTTCCGGAATCCAACTCAGAACAGAAAATCATTAAATATCTAAAGAGTGGTTCCTTGAAATCTCTTCTTGCTCTGATACCACTAATGTTGGGACCTTATTTTGAAACCGGAGCCCAACCGAAAAACGGAATCACAAATCGAAAAAAACAAAGTGGCAGAAACAAATCAAAAACGAAATCCATGAAATCAAATTGGATCAATGGCTCGGAATCAAAGAAAACAAACGGTTCAATCGAACTGAAACAAATTTTCGACATCTGAAAACGAGTACTTTGATGAAACGTTGCGTTAGAAACCATAAAGACACTTGATTTAAACCAATCTAAATCGGTATAATTTTTTTTCTTTTTCATTCTTTATTCAATCTCATACAAAGCAATTTCAATTTCCCATTTGGAAATTCATCCTCAATCAAAAACTCAATTCACAA
>JANIJH010000007.1:46814787-46831819 GCA_024520975.1 Erythroxylum areolatum
AACTGATCATCATCCATGAGCACTGCATTCCGGACCTTCCAAATGAAATAGAGAGAAGTAAGAAACGCTAGTTTGGCAGCTTTACACCGGAGTAAAGATCCCCAATGATTATGCCTAAGCCACCGGATAGAGCTGCGAAGAGTGGTCATGGCTCTGGGCATACCAACCCAGCCCCGAACAGCTTTCCAAATTTCGCTCGTAAAAGAGCAAGCAAAAAAGAGGTGATCCACAGTTTCATCCCCTAGGCGACAAAGCGGGCAACAGCGGGGAATATCTAAGAAGAGCATATTGTCCTTAGTAGGCAAACGATTTTGCATACACAACCAGGCAATAAAAGAAAACTTCGAGGGAACATAGGCCTGCCAGATCAAGGACATCCAGGGCCGAGGAGTCCGTTTCACTCGAAGAAGGTCATAAAGCTTAGACGACGATAATTGCCCGGCCACACAGTAGGACTGAAGACGAAGAGTGACCAACTGGCGTCCGCCCAAAGTAACAAGGAGGGAGTCCCGGATAGAAGCCAGACGTTTGAATAACGGAGAGTCCCGAGAATGTGGCTGCCAATCCCAGATAGAGGATCCCCGCAAATGGTAAGCATGCATCCATCTGGACCAAAGAGAATTAGCCTCCTCATGGAAGTTCCAGAGCACCGTAGCAAGCAGAGCATCATTCCATGTTCGGCTATGTCGAAGGCCTAACCCACCCTCACATTTAGGATCGCAAATGGAGTCCCATGCAACACGAAAGTGGCGGCCTCCCCAGAGAAACAACCTACACAACGAGGTAACCCGATCAAGAATGGAGGCTGGGAGAGGCAACGTCTGCATCCAGAAAGATAACACTCCTTGGATAACGGACTGAACAAGCACCAATCGACCAGCATACGACAAACTCTTCTCCTACCAATGGGTAAGATAAGATTCCATAGTTGCAATAAGGGCTGAATACTAGGCCACCGATACCTTCAACGGGGCCAAAGGGATACCCAGGTAGCGGACAGGAAAAACACCCTCCGGGAAATCAACCAATTGCAAGATAGCCTCTTTGGCACCGCCGAGAACGCCGCCCAGATAAATATTAGATTTAATAGGATTGATCGAAAGGCCAACAACCTGACTAATAGTCTGCAATCCATCTAGCAACACATGAATGGAAGGGATATCGCCCCGAGAGAACAGCATTAAATCATCGGCGAAGGCAAGGTGGGAGATACCCAACAATTGGCACTTCGGGTAAAAGTTGAAAGGGCCCTCAGTCGTCCGCTTCTTAAGGTAGCAGGATAGGTACTCTAAGCAGAGGAGGAACAAAGAGGGGGACATAGGGTCCCCTTGACGCAAGCCCCTGCACCCCCGAAAAAACCCATGAAGCGCACCGTTCAGAGAAACATAGTAAGTTGCCGTAGTCACACATTCCATAATCCAGGCGGTAAACCGTGGAGGGAAGCCCAATCCAAGCAGCATCTCACGAAGGAAGTCCCAGGATACAGAATCGTATGCCTTCATAAGGTCGACTTTAATAAGGCACCGGGGGGAGAGGCGTTTCCGACTGTATCCCCGCACCAACTCCTGCGCCAAGAAGACATTGTCCCGTAGCCTCCTCCCGCCAACAAAGGCCGACTGGGCGAGGTCAATGAGGCTATCCAGCTCCTGTGCCAGGCGACCAGTCAAGAGCTTCGTAATGACTTTATAAACCACATTCAAACAGGAGATGGGGCGAAATTCAGTAGCCCGCGGACGGGGGTTCTTAGGAATCAGGGTAAGGGCGGTGTGGTTCAACCGTCGGAGAAGATGACCAGTGCGGAAAAATTCCTAAACAGCAGCACAGACACTGGGCCCGACACAGGGCCATTGTTTTTTGAAAAATTTCGAGGAAAACCCATCAGGTCCCGGTGCTTTCTCACTGCCGATACTAAACAAGGCCAGCCGGATATCCTCATCCGAAAAGGGAGCCAGCAACCGGGAGTGAGCATCAGTGTGGAGGAGCGGACCAGTAGAAATAACATCCGGATCCACCACAGAGCATGAGGGGGGAGCACCCAAAAGATTGGAGAAATAATCAACAACCATGGTCGAGACTTCACTAAGGGAAGTGGTCTCAGAGCCGTCCACCCTGGTGAGATGAGTGATCATCTTAGTGCGGCTACGCTTCCTCGCCAGAGCGTGAAAATATTTCGTACTTTTATCCGCCTCCTGAAGATGAGTGCAATTTGCCTTCTGGCGGTAGAAAGAACGTTCGGCATCCTGGAGGAAAATCACTTGTTTCCGTAATGTGTTAACCCGACAGCGCAGAACATCATCCTCCGGATAAGCGAGGAACTCCTGATAGCTACGTTGAAATTCCACCTGCATTTCCTGCACACGGGAATCGATCCCACTAAACGCCACAAGATTAAGTCATCTCAGAGGCTGTTTCAGAGCTGAGAGCCGGGAGCATAAGATGTATTGGGCACACCCGTCTCTATGCGGACTCCACACCTCATTCACCACATTATTAAAATCAGGGTGGGCCAACCACATATTGAAGAATTTAAACGGCTTAGAGCCAGGGACAACCTCCCGAAGGAAATCAACAAGCAGAGGGCAATGATCCGATTCCGCTAGCATTGGAAGGGTAACGGTCGAGCAGGGAATGTTCAAAACCGACCATTCCTGGTTGAGGAGCACCCTATCCAAACGCGCCCATCTCCGATTCCTCTGCCAAGTGAAAAAACCCCCACTCGTCGGGGCATCCTCAAAGCCATGCAACAGACGAAAATCTAAGAGGTCTTGCAGGTAATAAGCAACAGGGGGAAGGCATCCCCTGCGTTCAGAGGCAGCACAAACGCAATTAAAGTCACCCAGTAACATCCATGGGGAAGAGCTCAAAGGAGCAAGGGCAGTTAATGCAGACCAGAGTTCCCTTCGTTCACATACAGTGTATAAACCATAAATACTAGTGACCAGGAATTGTAATTGGGAAACACAACACTGCACCTGACAGTGGATATATGGAGAGCTTTTGTCCAATAAGGAGCACCGAAGGCGGGAAGGGTCCCAGAGCAGAACCATGCAGCCCCTTTCTATATCCTCAAAGTTATGCCAAAAATTCCAACCAGGAAGATGAGATTGAACAAACCAACGCAAGCCGTCAATGGAAAGTTTAGTTTCCTGCAGACACAATAAACTGCAGTCGTGTTGCTTCCGCAAGGCAGCAACACTCTTCTGTCTCGAGGGTTTGTTTAACCCTCGGACATTCCAGCTGAGAAACTTCATGGGTGTGGTATGGAGGAAGAACCTCCATCCCTTCTGCGCACGTTACCCCCATTCCGCAAACCATTACGCCCAGCCCCAAGCGGAACTTGGGATCCCGAACCCCTCTGTGGAGCAGAAGTAGCAATTTCCTTACCCTTAGGCAAAGGACCCCCAGTAGCCATTCCTGGGCGCATACGATCAGAAACCCCAACCCCGGAAGTGCGCGTTGAACCATTACCAACTACTGGACGGTCGCCTGTAGGCCCCGTATACTGAGTCCCACTAGACAACGACTGCCCATCCTGATCACCAGAACGAGTAGCAGAAACAGCCGTAGAAACAGAGGCCAATGACGCAGTACCCTGAGAACCCAAGGTAGAGACACGATGTTCATGGAGAGCCGGGTCCAGGGAAGCTGGAATCTCAACCCGAGTAGGGGGCGGGGATCATCCACTGGTCCTAGGCCAACAGGAGGGCCCTCGTCCTGAGCGGGAACCAGAGCAGGAGCCGGAACAGCAGAAGCATTAGGAGCAGCCAAATCTGTGACCCCTGGTCGAGTAGTGCCCTGATCCCCATCCTCTTGTTTACACTGGAAAGGGCTATGTCCAAATTTTTTACAAATATGTACAAATATGCTTCACTGAGGCTTCTTTAATATATAAGTATGGTAGCCAATCAAGAAAAGGATTATGGAGACCAATAAGCAAGATGTTGATCCAACTCACTTCAGTCTGAACATAGATGACTGGTGTTAGAGCTATGACTAGAGCAATGGTAAACGAGAAGTACCACCAATTGAAGAAGCTCTCTAGCTGAGCTCTTCCCTTTGCAGTTGTGTAATCGAGTTGATCAGCGCCAAAGGCAATGTTGCAGGGTCTAATTCCACCAGCTCCTACTGCTAAGAGTGCTAGACAGCTGTAAAGAAAACCAAGTTGCCATTTTGTAGGCTCTTTGGGCATCAGATTGTTTGGTGCAGGCTGATGTCTTAAGTTAGTTATAATAGCTGTCATGGTCAATCCTGCCATACCCTGTAAAAAAAATATCCAACATGCAAATAATATTCTTAACATTCCATCACATAGTATTTTTTGAGATATCTTTTTCCTTCTAAAAATAGTAAAGATTCACGGAGTTTTTTAATGATCATTCTGATCTGGAAAGTTGAACCTAACGAAGAAGTTACAAAGCTTGGATAAGATTACCAGAAGAGATGATATGCTGCCGAAGAGAAGGGTACGAAACCTGCCGAAATAGTTATCAGAAAGAAAAGCACCTAATAGTGTCGTAACATTGGAGGAGCACACACCAAACAACACAGAGAGAGTTTAAATCCTGGTGGGTGTCTATTAAAGCATGCAATGTAGCTGGATTCCTGACGGAATTACCAAGGATGTACTTTATGGCTCGCCATCCTCCTGACTTCTTAGCAGGAGGACGTGACCGACCGTTCTGCCCAAGTTAAGACAATTGATCTATTGCATCTCCCATCTCAGCTATTAGTTAAAGTTACAGTTGATCTTGTCTAGTCATGAACACATTGAACTACAATCCTTAGAATTTATGGAAAGGAAACTCCAGGATTGTGGCTTCTTATATACATCACTCTGGACTAGTGACTACAGCTCTATGTGCCAACCAAGGGGAATCCGTCACAAAAAGTTGAAGTGGTTATTGCAATAATAAGATGAACCCGAACAGAAGAACAGCAGTTTAGAATGCTTTTCTAACCCTCTGGTTAGGATTTGTCAGGAGGCTAGATCCAAAAATTACGGGAGTGTTTGGAAATGAGTGAATTGATTTCAGTTATTTGGAAACACAAAAATAGGATGAATTCAATTCATGCATGCAATTGAAACCCATCTCTTTTATAAATTGAAATCACTCCTCCAAGCATAGGAACTCAATTACATTGAAACTTGAAAAAGACACATTTGAATAAAAAACTGTTGTTTACTGTAGGTTTATAACCAGACATTCATCAAAGTTTATATATTTATTATGGGTTTTTATTGAGTATAATTCTTTGTTCTGTATTTCTTATCAAGAATCATTCTGTACCATTCAAAGGTAAAGTCTTGCTCTTTTGCTCTTTCATTCTTTGGACTACTTTACTTCTTACTCTCTTGTGCTTCACTTGATTGGATTACAAAGACTATTAATTAAAATATTATCAATAATTAATCAACTATAATATAATTAATTAAAATAATATAATTAATTAATTACAATTTTTAATTAATCAACATATTGTAATTGATTAATCAACATATTGTAATTGATTAATTACAATATAAGTAATTAAAATATGGTTAATTAATTAATTAAAATATAATAAATTTTTATTTCTTAATATTTTTTACAAATCAATTAATGGTAATAGTAATCATTCCTTCCTCTTAACCAATCATCATAATTATAATAATAATATTCATTCTCATTTCTCACTGTATTCATTTTCATTCTAGTGTAATTGAATTTATTTCTAATATTACTAAGTTTGTTTCAAAAAGTGTAAATTGAATTCAATTTAATCTCATTAATGTAATTGAATCCAATTCGTTAATAAATTCAATTCAAAACTTTCCAAACAAGTTGAAGTTTATATGCCAGGAAATCTTTCTTTCTCTCCTCCTATGCTCACGCTACTGAAATGACATTTTAGAATAAGTCATGCGATAGTGTTGCAATCTAGTGTTGCAATCTGATACTTATCTTTTTTTTTTAGTAATTCAAATAAATCAAATAAATAATCAAAATATATACAAGAAAGTACATAGGCACAGCCTCAAAAGGCTCGACCAGCAAAACCGGAAGGCAGACCAGAATAAAAAAGGAACTCCGCCTCAAAGAAAGAAGTAGCCCGAAACTTAAGCAACAGCAACAACAAAAAACCAAACAACATAGGCAAAGAAAGTCCTAATTACATGGCCCATTAAGAAAGCATATCCAAAGCAAACCAACCAGTAGGAAGCATTCCTAGGAGAGACTAACTTAAAGAAACTGCAAAGAACAAACCTTCGAAGTGACCCAAGAGTAATTCTGCCACCATTGATGACAGGAGTTGCACCCCAAAGTAAGGCAGAGCAAGTAAGAAACAATCCGAAGACCCTCGAAAGCCTTGAGCGATTGACCTGTAAACAGAAAAATATATAAATGGAAAAGCAAATTACCTCCTCTTGGTGTATAGGCTGAGAAGTTCCCTAACGTGGGAGATTACTCCTGAGAGCACACGCTCCTCAACCAAGGCCTCATTCTTGAAAATTCTAGCGTTACGCTCAGTCCAAAGGTGGTAGACAATTGTAGAGAGCAGAAGAGAGAAGAGAGTGGTGATTACTATTACGGTTAATTTGTTGCAAGTTAGTTTACGGTGTTAAAATATCAACTCGTAAACATCCTTTTTTTTTTCTTCTGCATTTGTCTCTCTTTTTTCTGTAAATATTTATAACTCTTTTCTGATTTTTCTTCAAAATTAAAGAAAACTATTATAATAAAAATTAATTATAGTGAAAACTATGCTTCTGTTGGCTACTTTTCAAGTGCACGCCACTCCTGGCTCCTTTGAAAGATTATTTTACGTAACATGCTACAGTTTGGTGCCTCATTTTCTTCAATTTCGGTTAGGAAAAATGAATATCAATTCACCATGTTTGTACACACAAACAAATTCACTATGCTTGACAGCTTTTGTACGACAAGAAAATTATGTCTTCCAAGTAGCAAAGCATCCAGA
Organism: Erythroxylum areolatum; assembly: GCA_024520975.1. Lineage (NCBI taxonomy): Eukaryota > Viridiplantae > Streptophyta > Magnoliopsida > Malpighiales > Erythroxylaceae > Erythroxylum > Erythroxylum areolatum. The sequence continues at coordinate 46,821,748 of JANIJH010000007.1, forward strand.
AGAGAAGAGAAGCTAGCTCTACCTACAACTAGGGTGACGAGAGCATATACATTCTACAAAAGAACAACCATATATGCAGACACCATGCATTCAACTGCGCGAGGAAAATAATCCATACTCATTATGAAGCTCCGCCAAAAATAGTTCTGAGCTCAGACTTCTGTTTGGCAGTAAGTGTTGAAGGGTAAGCTACGTCAATCTTGATTCTCAGATTTCCCCTTTTTCCAGGTTCGCTTGAATCTGGCATTCCTTCATTCGGCACCATGATCTCATGTCCTGGCTTCACAATATTTGTAAGTGGGATCACAAGGATTCTTCCATCCAGCGTAGTCAACTCTATGCACGTACCAGTGAGGGCCTCCACCACTGTTATCTCCCGGTTTAGTACCAGATCATTACCATCTCTCTTATATATAGCATGTGGCTTCTCATCTATCACATATACGAGATCCGCGGGAATACCGAAAGGTACGCTACCCTTCTCAGGGAAAGTGATTTTTGTGCCCGGCTTCCATCCAGGTTTTATCTCAATCGTCAGTGTTTCCTCAATAGTCTGAAGAGAACTGCAGAGAATTATTCATTTACACCGAGTCCAAGGCAGACACCGACAGTTACAAACTTCATCACATCACATCAAGAGAAAAGCATTTTACTAATGTTCTTTTTTTCATATAGATGCACCACAATGCAACAAGGCGAAATTTTTGGATTGATCTGATCACTCGATTCAACACACAAACTCGTTTCTGTTATAACCAGGTCAACTTATTATGGCCCATCTATTGCACGAAAGCAAAGGCAAGGCGCGACTAAACGGCCCACATCTTCGTTTTCTTTAGAGCACAAATGCTTTTCCTATTGTTTCCTACATAAACAGAATGTATAATTAATTATTCAAAGCTGTTAAGGTACTGAGTTGCTACTTTACATCCTTCTTAAAACCAGGGAGCCACTCTAATTGCTTCTCCAACCCTTTTTGATCTTCCAGAAATCAATTCCAACGGTAATAAGTACACCTAAAAGATCAACTCAGGAGCAAAGCATGGTACGTACAAGCTACTAGGAACTAAGTTTACCACATGACAGGAGACCAAGATAATATCTTGATAGGTCAACTTTAACCTCACGTTATCTATTCTAGAAGAGACAGAAACAGGTTCTATCACTCCAAATTGTTGATAGTTCATGGAGAAGGTAGTTTAAGATGCTTAGTTAACTATTGATGTAACTAAGCCAGGAAGAAAAGATTTGGATAATACGTCAACCTGATAATTCAGGTGCAAATTTCAACATAAACTTGCAGCCGGCACTTCAATCCCTTGTCTTCAGCTTAGAAAGGTTTCTAACTTCTTTGACAAAGGTAAACGAACTCGCTTCAGGACCAATCGTTACTCACAAGAGATAGAGCAAGAGTGAGTCCTACCAAGAACCCAAAAGCCAACTTCCTATTCCTTAACTCATTAGATGCAAGAATAGATCTTTCCACACACAATGGATGCAAATTTCTGAATAAACTGCGAACTTCTTGAACAAATTGATGCATTTTTGCTCGTCAAGAAAATGTATACTTTTGCAAACAGAAATAGATTCTTTTACGTATGTAAACTTACTTAGAACCATTCTAAAGAGTACATAGTTAATTAGAAACAACATACGTACCAAGAATTGTCAAGGATGTCTCTTGAAATCGTCATCTCCTTCTTGGCTCCTTGATACAGTTCCTCCAAGCTACACAGTAACTGATGCTCAACCGCAGGTTTTTTCACCCTTATCCTATCCCTAACACTCCCTTGCCCACGGTGCCCTCTTCCGGCGTTCTCCAATGAAAAATATTCCTCGTCGACATCCTCCCAAGAAAACTGGAATGGATCAGTCTTCGACACCTCCTCGCCGAAGAGATCGTAGTTCTGGCGTTTTTGTGGATCGCTGAGCACGCTGAAGGCGTCCGAAATTTGGTTGAACATAAACTCCGCCTCCCTTCTCAACGTCGACGGGACATTATCCGGATGCCACATACTGACGAGTCGGTCGTAGGCCTTCTTCAGATCGTCGTTGGAGGCAGTCCGATTCACTCCGAGGATCTTGTAGTAATCTTCCCACATTTCTATGTATATATATCCTTATTGGAAAGTTGATGTATGTAAGCTTACGGCGGCTGCTGGGTGATCGGAGCGGAGGATGTGAGTAGCGTTTCTCTGACAGTTATTGGGTCCTACAGACTACAGGAGTTAGTTGGTTGGTTGGCTTAACTGTGAGCAAGAAATCAAGCTTAAGTCCCCAAGTAGCCGGGCACGTGCAATGCTAATAATGACGTGGCAGGTTCATACATTTTAATTTAATTTTAAAAATGGGATTTGGTTAGGCGAACAGTACGTGCCTCTTTTTGTCTGCCGTTCATCAAGTGGTACCGGGCTGGATCCCTTTTTCTTTTTTTTATAAGAAGGAATAAAACAGATTACATAATGAGATTACCGGGCCGGATCCTATGGCATTGAAAGTTTGGCAGCGAACCAAGTTTGACCAGTTAATAGGCAATTCTAGAAGAAGATGACTCTTGAAGAAAAAATAGAACACAACAGTGGAAGAAATGAAAAGGTAATATAGAAAGTCAAAGTCGACACATGTACAAGTGCGAACCTTCAAGGGAATCTAATAAACCTTGGCATTGGCATTGTCTTCAGAAATCACATTGATACAATTTTGTTTCTGCACCAAAACAATCATCTAAATTACTCACTTGGAGATACAAATATACAAGAAATCTCTTGACACTAACTTCAAAACTACCATAACATGCCACCACAAGACCAGCTGCTGAAGTTTGATAGTCCCCGGCTCTAGCAGGATAACCGAATCAAGTTCTTCTAGCTGAAGTTCACCAATGTTCAATCCACCACCTAAATCTTGCATTCTAGAGAAATTTCAGAAGCTGGTATTCCTTGTTTATGGAATGTTCCGTTTATAGGACAGAAATATTCAGCGAGCACAATCGAATTAAAAGAAAAAAGTGTATGAATCCCTCAAGTTTAGACAGCAATAGATTGCCCAGTAACTGCATCATGGAGATGCAATGAACCATCTTTCATCAAATTAAGGCTTAAGCTCTTGAACCTCTCTCTTGAATACTGCCTAGATGCCTTTCTCCAATCCGTTCCAGTTTTCATCATAGCAACAAACTCTTCATAACTTATACGCCCATCCTGGAGTGTAATAAAACAGACAGAAAAGTGAATGTGAAGCAGATGAACACATTAAAAAAGGAGAGAGAGATTTGAACTGTTCTGTTGACAGTGCCAATCCTTTTCAAAAGCTCATACCTTGTCAGTGTCAACTTCACGCATGATATCATTGAGCACATGATTATCCGTTTCACCGGATTCATCCGCTAATGCCTCTCGTAGCTCATCTAACTCAATATAACCATTTCCATCCTTATCAAAAAACATGAAAGCCCTGCGAAAATGCTCATCATTCTCCATCTTCTGCAAGTGAATTGTCACTGCAACAAATTCGCCATAGTCGAGCACCCCATTCCCATCAACATCAGCCTAAACAAGAAGCACAAATTAACATTCAACAAAACTTCAGAACAAACAGCAAAAGAACTACTAAATATTATATCTTTAAAAATAACAGCATTGAATGAAACCGTTGATTTATCATTGGTAATAATTCCACAACGAGAGCTTCAAACAGTTAAAACCAGCATAATAGCTCTACTTCAAATACAGAATGTCGTATCCTACGAAATATCAATACCTACATATTTTGATCAAGGAGAAGACAGTGCCTTTCCATTTTCATGGCAAGCAATAGTTTTTTAATTCTTAAGTAGCAAGTACGTAGGCAACTCAGTTTGCATCTAAATGCTTTAAGTCATCAAATTTTCGACCCTGGTATCAAGTGACAAAGGAAATTCTACTGCAGTAATAGGCAAAAGTTGGCATCTTTGTGAACCAAAAACAATAATTGAGGATCTTAATTATAACCTTAGGATCTTGATTATAACCTTGGTGTTGGTGGAAAACACTCGACCCTTTCTAAAGAAAAAAGGAGAATATCAACAACTAAAAACTCCCAAGAATTTTCCAACACATACAAGTTTCAGTAACTGGAAAATCTAGACTTCATCTTGCAAGTCACTACTTAAACAAGGTATTACTATCCAGCACCAGAAATGATCCTAAATTAGTGAAAATGTACCAGGAGAATTTTCCAACACATACAAGTTTCAGAAACTGGAAAATCTAGACTTCATCTTGCAATTCACTATTTAAAAGAGGTATTACTATCCAGCACCAGAAATGATCCTAAATTAGTGAACATGTACCAGGAGAAAGTAACTACATGATGCAAGTCAAAATTATCGAGTGTCCAATACTTAATGCAAACACAGAAAGTGATATTAGATTTTACCACTTCCATCAGCATCTTTATCTCGGGTTCGGCCAACTGAGAACCAACTTTTCGAAGACCAGCCCTTAGTTCCTCATATGACACTTTACCATCATTATCAGTATCCATCAAAGTAAACATATCTCTGATTAATTCAACCTCTTCAATAGATAAGTGTTCTGCAATTACCTGTGGCATTAAATTGTGAAAAACACATAAATTTACTGTTAACAAAGCTGCATAATAAGTTTACTATCATCACAACTTAAGCAGATAATAAATAAAACAGAGATGCTTACTCGCAATGCTTTCTTCTTGAACCTATTCATCATCGAGAACTGCTTGAGCCTTGACCTCACAATATCACCTAAGGGAACATTTGATGCTTTCTTTGCATCTTGTAGCCATGGATGCTCTGCAAAGAAAGAGAAAGCAAAATGCAGGGACACCTCTTTAGAAAGACAAGCCCTACTGGTTGATAAACCTTCTGAGAACACACAAATACAAGGACAAGAACCAAACAAACAAAACCTTCAAAGAACATCATCTCTGGATCCTGGAAAGAACAAGCTTTTTAGTTCTGGACACATCATATTTCGTATTTAAATCTTACAACCCCTGGGATATAAGGAGCTAAGCTATATTACATTAAACAGAGCTCTAGGTTCCATAACAGCAACAATGATGTAGTAGTTCTAACTTCAATTTCTGCATGGAAAGGGTTTCTTTAGCCACATGTGGACTACGAATGAAGACACCAGTAACAAATTCACAAACAACCGTTCACAACAAGACCAAATCCTGACTTACCAAGAACCTGCTGAGCAGTCAAGCGCTTCTTTGGATCCGGCTCTAACATCTGTCGAACAAGACTTTTTGCACTATCTGAAATCTGAGGCCATGGTTCCCTTTTAAAATCAATCACCCCCCTCAAAATTGCAAGAGCAACACCCTGCTCAGTCTCTGACGCAATAAATAAAAGAAGACCACTTCAAAAGCCCAATTCCTTATGAACACTTTAGCATCGACAACAATATTGCGGACTAAAGAGAATACCTGCCCAAAAGGGAGGAACCCCGCACAACAGAATATACAGGATAACACCAGCACTCCACACATCAACCTCGGGCCCGTAATTCCGCTTTAGGACTTCAGGTGCCATGTAATAAGGACTCCCCACAATCTCCGAAAACTTCTCCCCTGCTATACAAAACCAGAACTTAGAAACAAAGACCCAAAAGAAGAAACAGGACTATGAAGAAGAAGAAGAAGAAAAATATAACGGACTCCAATAAGCAAAAATCACAAACAAATTTGAAACTCTAGCTGACAGAATACCAAGAACCAGAGAGCAATATAAAGGACGCGCGAATTAAAATCAAAACTGCCGATACACGATGCAAATAATAACTTAGTCTCCAGAAACACAAGTAACGTCCATGTAAAAGAATTCTAAATTAAACTCACAAACCCAGAGACATGGTTATAAGTACAAACCTGGCTTGAAGAAAACCGACAGGCCAAAATCGATAGCCTTAAGAGCCGAATTCTCCTTCTTATTAGCAAAAAGAAAATTTTCAGGCTTCAGGTCTCTATGAATAACCCCATTCTCGTGGCACATCCTCACCACATCTGCAATGGTTCTCGCAATATTCGCCGCAGCTCTCTCACTATAATGCCCTCTCGCCACTATCCTATCAAAAAGCTCACCACCTTCACACAACTCCATAACCAAGTGAACGTTCTCGTAGTCCTCATATGTCGCTTTAAGCTTCACTATGTTAGGGTGGTCCGGCAAAGTCGACATGATCGCCACCTCCCTCCTCACGTCCTCTATGTCCACGGCCGTCCGTAACTTCCTCTTCGAAATGGACTTGCACGCGAGCGCTTCTTTACTCTCACGGTCCGTACACAGATACGTGATCCCAAACTCGCCGCGACCCAGCTCACGTCCGAGAACGTACTTATCGCCGATCCGAGGCTGGTGGCTGAGTGGGCCAACATCTTTGAGAACCCGGATCGGAGCCGCCGGAGAACGAATCAGGTCATTAGCATACGGGTTGGGTTTTCGTTCCTTGGACTTCTTTTGCTTGCGTGTTTGGTTTGTTGGGTGAGTTTTGGAGTCCGAGTTGGCGTCTGCTCTCACACATGCGTTACAGTTTCCCATTGTCGGTCTTATGTAACCAAAAAAAAAAACACACACACACACAACAACAACCTTAAAGAAGGTGATGAACCGGTCAGTGTTAAAGATGGTTTTGTTGAATGAGACGGTGATCGTACGTGAGAAAAGGCAAGTAGGCGACGGGAGGGAAGGAAGTGAAAACGCGGGGTTCAGTTGAGAAAATGAAGGGGTTTTGAAAATTCTGTGTTATTAACTGTTATTTATAATTATTATTATTATTTATGATTATTAATGGTAAAATAATCTGGACTTTATTAAGGGGTGAAGATCATAGTGATTGTATATAAAATGATTTTTTTAATGTCTTTGGTATTTTCTATTTTGGTAGGAGATACATACTTATTTTTACGAACTATCCTTCAATTTCAGATGATTAACAAAAATGACACATTTTATTAATTACTAGAGTTTTTATGTTTATTAATTTTGTTAATCATTTCCTAAATTTAATGTCACTTTTGCCGACTGTTTTCCTTGACCCAAACGAGAAAAACATGTCTTGCCTTGTGAATCATGACATGTTATTATGAAAAACAAAAATAATATAATCAGGCCAATTTTCCCGCCTGTTACAGAATAACGTAATTTTGTAAAAAAACTACGTCTTTTATATTTTTTATATATATATAAGGTCTAAAAGGATATTCTTAACCTATTTTTATTTTATCCTATTTTATTCTTTATAAAAACTTATTTTTAATACTCATATAGTAGCTTTTCTCATGACCAATAAAATATTAAGAGCGTAAGCGTATATCACCCAAAAAAAAAAGGGTTTTCTATGGCTTGGACTGGGGTAAATGTTCCATTGGCTTAATAAATATTTTACTTTACCAACTACGTAGATGATTGGTCCACAACTCCATTTTTCTCAATAACTTGGCTCGCATGAAATGGACCGGTTAAGAGTAAACGAGTCAATCTCAGCCGTCTGATTAAGCTTAATTATTGCTTGAGGAAGGGGAGTCTAAAGCTCAGGTTCCTGAGAACTGACACGAAGTCGTCCAGAGCGGTCACCGGCTTAACCAACACGGTAGCTGAATTTGACCCAGACCACTTTGAAAATTTTGGGCTGCTCTTTGAATATGTGTCCATTTTCATTTTATTTCTATTTTTAGTGGATTAAACTTTCTTCTTTAATAATAGATAGAAGATTAGGGTAAATAAATTTGTTCAAAAATCAACGAGATTTGTTTAAATTACAAATATATTTTATTAAGTAATGCCAACTTCAATGCCGAACTGGTTTTCTTTCTCATTTCTTTTTGACCTTTTCAAACATTCTCAAAAGTGAACCCATAGCCCACAATCATATTGTTCTCCATTTGGTTGAGTGAGAAAAAAAGCAAGGAGAAATTTCACTTTACTTTTGTGTGATTGGAAAGTCTCTGATTCAATCTACTAAAACAGTTTTTTTTTGTAAAATGTAAAAGAAAATATAAATACAATTAATGATCACAAAATGAGGGTTATTGTGTATTGAGATAATCATAAATTAAATTACATAAAAGTAAAATATAAAGAAAAAGGTTTGAACAATTAGCGACACTTGTAAAACGAGAAGTCTTGTATATTAGGGTAGTCATTGAGAAATAAAATATTTAAAAAAATTGCATATAATTGATAGCTTTCTTTGAACCCCTACAAAATAAGAACTCTTATTTATTAAAATAGCTTGGAATAACATATAAGAGAAAAATCATGTATTGATATTTTTTAACCTTCCTAAATATTGGAATTAACTGGGGTTGAAAACATACAAAGACCAATAATGCGAGTTATTACACTGTTTTTCATGGATTTGAGCAAATAGTCATAGAACACACATAAGTTTACTAGCCTATGTTAGACTTCTGTGTTTTCAGGGTTTTTTTTGTTTTTTTTAGGTGATACTTGAGCATGTCATTGTCTTCTTTAAGAAATTGAAGTGTATTTATTAGGAGGACCGAGGACATGTGAAATGTATTTATTAGGAGGAAATGATTGAATTGACATTAATATTTTAAACAAATAACCATAAAGTCATCCATATTACTTTTTTGGGGTAGGCAAGGACTAGCCTTTCTCTAAGGGTGACATCGCCTTTCATAGGCCTCTCTTTCGTCTGGAGCCTCGGCTTTCGTCGCATTAAGTTGGAGGTAGATTCGCTTACAGTGCACAATTTACTCACCTCCACCACTCACCGGACCCAAGTCGCCAACCCTTTAGTTATGAACATCCACAAGCTACTTTCAAGGAATTGATCTGTTGTTCATCGGCACGTCTATCAAGAAAATAATAGATGCGTCGACTGGTTGGTCTCCTAAGCGGACCGCTTCACTGTTGGGGTTACTTCTTTTGATATTGCACCTTCCTGATGTCACCATTTTCTCTTCGAAGATTAGTCGGGGATCTGTTTTCTTAGAACTGCTTTATAATTTACTTCGGCATTTCCTTAAAAAAAAAGAAAGAAATGGTATAAACATAGTGAAGGAGTACAAGACACTCCAAGTTGACCACGTCATCATATTGATTAAAAATGCAGTCTAAACACAGGACTTCATCCTCCTGCTTGTACTGTATAGAACCCAAAGTCTTCTATTCATTTACAATTACAAAGCCTCTGTCATAGATTCATACTACACGTACAAAGTACATTCGTAGCGGTGTTTGTGTTTTCAAACTCAGAACTTAACCGTTGATTCAATGCGATGAATGGCATGAGGTACAGTTGGGGTCTTAAACTGATATCTAGATTGTGAAGGTGTAAGGATTGTGTGATTATAAAAGATTGATTGATTGACTTCAAAACATGGAATCAATCCGTAGCCATAAAATAAAATATGCGTCTTAGTTCTATACTGTTTATTCTCTTCTTTCCCTAATCTAAAAACTTAAGAGGTTCAAATTTTGTGGGGACCGTAAGATTTGCTTTCAAAATGACCAGCTAAGTCCAGTGTACATCATCATATCACCGCCACGCAACATAACGGTTAGTGTCTACGAGGGTGACGACTGATTACAAGGATACAAAAATTTTATGCTCCGGAGTATTTGTTTACTGCCTTCACCAATTTTTGTTCCATTTTTAAAAGATAAAGATTAAAAAAAAATTATTTCCAAGACTGTTGTACAAGAATTCTTGTCCTAAGGACAAAAACAAAACAGATAAGAAAATGACAAAAATACCCCTCCCCACATAAGCAATTTTTTATTTTTAATTATATTATTAAACTCATCACCATTATTATCATTATCATCATCATCATTATTATTATTATTATTATAAATTTTAAATTTATTATTATTATTAATTTTATTATACGAAATTAATTTATTATTATTATTATTATTTTTATTTTTATTTTTATTGTTATTATTATTATTATTATTAATTTTATTATATGAAATTAATTATCTTATTATTATTATTATTATTATTAATTTTTTCTTATTATTATTATTTTTATTATTAATATTATTATTTTTATTAATTTTATTATAAGAAATTAA
>JANIJH010000007.1:46860819-46873709 GCA_024520975.1 Erythroxylum areolatum
TGGTAATTTTCTGACAGAAAAATTTTTATTTTATACCGTCGGTAATTCCGTAGGTAAATTTACCGACGGAATAAATTCCGTTGGTAAATTTACCTACGGCCGTATCTCCGACAACTTTTTTCGTCAGTAAATTTTGTCGCTAAATAAGGTTACCGACGGAATATGTCCAAATTTCGTCGGTAATTTCTGTCGCTAAACTTCATTTTTCTTGTAGAGTGGGTCTTACCATTCAATAATTTAACACCCAGTGAATGAGTTTTCTTATACCATCAGATCGACTGTGTTGTAAAACCTGCAACCTCTCAGGCGTTTCATTAATTTGTTAAAGCAAATATTACAGCACTTCGTTGAAGATTCGCATTGGTATAAACTACGAAATTGACATGACTGATAAACACAGGAGGTAAAATTAGCACAGAATCATCTGCAGATGTTGTAGTATAGTCAAAATACCACCAAATCTTCTAATGAAACGAAGGACAAAGGCAACAAGTGAAAGTTTGGAGGTTCTACAAGAGCTTCATGCTCTAGTGCTGTCAATGCATTGGAAAGTCATTTTGTAACTTTACAAGCGTATCGTAGACAAAAAAGGGTTTATTGCTTAGAGAACCAAAGATCACACAATTTAAATAATTTCCAGTAAGGTGGGAGCTATATGGTAATTACAATTTGCATAACCATACTATTATAATATATTACGAGATTAAAAAGAGCACGGGAGACACTTTGCTTGACCGAGTGCATAAGATTAACATAAAACACCTGTATAACATGCAAAGACCCTGCTCAGTCGAATCCAAGTTCAGATTGAATTTGTCCCTCAGCTAAAAAACTCCAGTACCTTCTTACAATCATCTGCGAAGCCTTGGAGGAGATCAAACTGCAGGCGTCGAATTGTGCACGATTTAAAGCTTTCCAGGCTTTTTCCTTAGACTACCAAGAGAACATAAATCCTTGCTCCATTATGTCTATTAAACTAGCATAAAAATGCCAGATAGATGGAATGTTACTGCTTTATATATATGCTTCTTCCATCACTCTGGTTAATGCATGATAGCTTACAACTTTTCAAATTGTATATGAATGAGGGTAACTCCACTCAATTCTCCATGCAAGCAGTATATTTCCATTTAGTTTCCTAGATTCTTTTCAAGGCTAATTCAATTCTTATCTCTTGCTGTTTGAATCTTCTAGCATATCTTTTATGCCATATAGTACATAGAGAAGCACAAAAAGGTGAAGAGATAGGCAACTAGGTCCCTTGTAAAGATATTGTCATAGTCGTCTAGCAGCCATAGGATAATCTCAAGGAACTATACCAAATTAGAGTACCAATTCACAAGGTTTTTGACATACTTCTATAAAATAATTGAGTAGCTACATTCAAAGAATATGTGAGGCATAGTTTTAGCTAGTAGACCACAAAAAATGCAATTATCCTCTAGTTGTAAAAATTGAAGTCTCGCCATTCTGTTAATTGTATTCTTAAGTGCCAACCATATGGGAAAAGAATCTCTAAACATAAGGTTCCTGTCTCAAATGATCTTGTACCTATGCACATACTGACCTCTAGGTCTATAATCTAACCTTTACAAGCTTCGTTAGTTAATTTTCCATTCAAATGATTGTTCCATATGTAACAATCCTTTAGCTCAACATTGGGAGGGGGGTGATTAGGGATCATATGACTCAATTGCCTCATATTATTATGCCAAGGTGCTTCTTTAATCCACAAACATACCTCAGCTTTAGCTAGAAGATGATTTAAAGCTTGGACAACTTGCTCATTATTAATTAGTGCCCCATTGTTGACCAGTTATTATACCATAAATAGTTAATGAGTCATCCCCAATCCTATAATTTATATTAGGTTCAATTAAGCTCCTTATCTTAAGTAATTGATTGATAAACCAATAGTGAGAAAGTTTGTTTTTAAGAGCCCAAATACTTTCACCCTTTAATATATAGCGACGCATCCACCTCATTCGTAGAAATTCCTTGCTTACTAACACTCTCCATAGCGTTTTAGCCGTCAAAACCTTGTTGGTAACACTTACGGGAGTAATCCTACGGCCCCTCTCATTAAGAGGTTTGCATACTTCTAACAATTTAACCTTAGCATTAAACTTACTCACATTGGTTTTATCCCATAAAAACTATCTCATTAGCCCCTCAGTAGTCTTAATTAGGCCTTTAGATAAGAACATATGAGCACACTAACAAATGTGCATAGAATTTACGGTATATTTAATAATTTGATGCTTTCCACTGAAGGAGGACTCCTTATTAATCCATCTACCCAACCTTTTTTGTATTTTTGCCACCAAAGGCAAACATTCCTTGAATTGCAACATCCTTATCACTAATGGCAGTCCAAAAACATTAGAGGAGGGGATTTAATGGCCATGCCAGTTAATGCTCTAAGTCTCTCCATATGTTGCATTACACTAGCGGTAACAATAACCTGACTTTTGTTGTAGTTTAGCCCAAATAACTCTTTAAACTTAGTTAAAGATTTCAACAAAACTTGGACATATTTTGTTTCAACCTTGGAAAAAAGTAACAAGTTATCTTCAAAATAGAAGCTAGTTAGTTTATCTTCTTACACTTGTTATATACTTAAAATGGCCACTCCCCATGATGTTGTGTTTCAATACTAGAGTCAAAGCTTCCATATATACTATAAATAAACAAAGATAGAGGGGATCTCTTTATTTTATGCCCCTAGCACCTTTAAAGAGCTTAAATGGGACTCTATTGATTCACACACTATAAGATGTAGAGGAAATGCAAGATGCCACACATTTTCCAATACAAGAAAACCAAACACCTCTAGCAAGCTAAGGATAAATTTCTAAGTTCTGCTATCAAAAGTTTTGATAATGTCCACTTTAGTAGCATAATTTCGTGAGGAATTTTTCCTAGAATAACCTTTCAAAAGCTCTTGAGCAATGACAATATTTTCACTAATTTGTCTACCTTTAAGAAGGCACATTAGATGTCATTTATAATAGAATGAAGCACCACCCTCAATCTATTTGCCAAGATTTTGACAATGGTTTTGTACAAAAAGTTGCTACAAGCAATTGACCTAAAGTCTCCGAAAGATGAAGGAATAGGAATCTTAGGAGTAATGCACATAAAAGTTCTATTGATCTCTTTAAGTAGACTTCCACTAGTGAAAAACTCATGAACAGCTTGCTTCACCGTAGAGCCCAAATATTGCCAATCTTTACAAAAGAAATAGCCATTTAGGCCATCTGGCCCCAAATCATTTTGTCATCAACTTGTTTAATGAATACGAGACTTTCCTCTTGCCCAATCCAAGTGTCAATGAAGTCTCTAAGTAGCTCCATTGAAGAGAGTTAAGATAGTAAGAATTGATTTTTAGAAAAATGCCACCTTTTCATTTAACAACTCCTCTACGCTAGTGAGTTGTTATTAGAAATTTTCCTAACCAGTGTTAGGTTGAAAAAATTTTAGTGCATCTATCCCCATTTTTTAACCCTTTTTTTTTTCTAGATCTTTACTTGAGGAGAGAAACATGATCCTCAACTTTACTTTAAGGTACTTTTTAGGGCAATTTTGTCTTCTAATATCGACTTCTTGCTACTTGGATTATTCAAGAGACTTTGTTGGACCATTATAAGATTATCATTTACATTTAAAGTTACATGTATAGAGTTAGACCCTTTTTAGCATTCAACCTCTTCAATTTATTTTTGACACCCATCAAATTTTGGACACATACAAATTTCTTGGAACCATGCACACATGTTGACATCCTTCTATATATTGCCCCCCGAAACCCTTCATTAAAAGCAAGAAAGTTATTGACTATGAATGGGAACCTTTTAAATACCTTTGGAATATGTTGTTAATCCAAATAAGTGACTGACCTGAAAGTAATGGCTCCATAAATCTTGCTTTGCTTTCAAGAAAATTGGTGAGCCATGTAAGGTTCACTAAAGCTCTATCCAATTTTTTTCTTAAGAAAGCATCTTCCCTCTTGTTTGTTACTCCAAGTAAAGCTATACCCCTCATATCTAAAACCTTAAAGTCCCGACTATTCCATACACTCCTTGAAATCATTAGTGAAGTTCCTTAGGCTGGAAAGACCTTTAGTTTTAAATCTATGAAGATTAGCATTAAACTCCCCACAAACTAGCCAGGGATAAATATTGCTAACTTGTATTTGGTTCAAATCATCTCAAAGATTCTTCCTCTAAAAGTTGAGATTAGATCCATGCACAATGGAAGCATATAACTTACAATTTTCATATAAGAAATGAACTAATGTATGCATGACCTAATCACGAGATCATTCATCCATCTCCCAAAATCTTCAATTTATTTATATTATCAAGTTTAATATTAGTTTCCAAAAGTCCTAAGAACCAAGGATGTTCCATATTGACAAATGCTCTTAAAGCTTGAAGTTAATTAGGGTATTTTAAACTATGGAAATTCTATATTATAAAAGTCATTTGGGGATGGATTTACCTTTGAAGGTCTTGCTCCTACTTCTTCTTTTAAATTTCCTTCTTTTCACACTTTAAAAGTCATTCTCCGTTGAATCCATTTAGGATTTATCAACCTTCTCCATATCCACTTCACCTCAAGGTAAGATATCACTTGTAATTTCACCCTGCCCCATTTAATCATTCTCATTAACTTTCTTATCATGCATGTCCATATAAGCGTTATGAGTCCCCTCCATGAGCTGGTTACTTTTATTCACACTAAGAAGCTGCTACTCCTCCAATTAGCTCAAGTCAACATTAAGTTGATCCCCTTCTTTATCACTACATTGTACCTGCTTCTTCCCTTGCTCCAAATCTTCATCAAATGGCTCCAGCGCCATGAACTAAAAATATGCCCCCTCTTGAAAGTTTTCCTCGTAGGTTTCTATTATTTTCCTTAAATCTCGAGAGAAGGTTTTCAATTACATGTAGCTAGGATAAAATCTTCATAGAGAGAGTTGTTTTGTCCTAACCTTATGGCAAGAATGAAATCAAGAAGCTCTTTAGACATCTCTACTTAAATACATTCTTGCCAAACTTTAACAACAATGTTTATTAGGCAAAAGGGTCAAATTGGACCCTAAAGTTTAAACCAAAAATTAATTTAAACCCTAACAATTTAACATGTACAAAAAACCTATTGCTTAAAAAAAAATCAAAGAGAACCCCAAACATCTCCGTTAATCCTCTGTTAAAAAACATATAGGTGACATTATTTCCTAATCTTTTGCAGGTCTTATCCTAAATGTGTAAAATAAAAAAATTATGGTCCCAATATATTATGCTCCTCTCTCTTTAAAATTAATAGAGTTGATCGATATCGGATTCAATTTCAGTCTGTTTAGCGAACCGACCCTTAATTCTTGGTTGATTCTTAGCATAGGCTTTACGTGAAGCATAGTCTTCTTTCTCTGTACCTCAAAACCTGGCTCCATGGTCAAGTCCACAAAGCTGAGTTGCATGATAAAAACCCATGGCAATGTAGAGATTTATGCATGAATCAACGTTTCAGTTAAAAGGGTATGATGTGTCAAGCATGGAATTCCCATCTGTAACCACACCAACATCTTGGGACGAAGATGACACCCGCATAAGCATGTGCGCTACCAATTCCAGTTTCGTATACGTCAGGACTCTCTTTTTACAAAAACCAGGCACTTTGGCTAATATACTGAGTTGGGTATTGAAATATGTAAGCTTTGATTGACCGAAATCAATATCAAGATAATTCTTTGGTGTTGATATGAGCTGCTAGTTTGTTCTGAAGTAGCACAACATTATCATTTACGCCATGACCATGACCATGACCATGGCCATGATTATTCTTCTAGAAAACTTTTCCATCTTCCATCAAATTCTGATACTCAAAATTAAGAAACAGATTCATATCAGCAAAGAAAAGATTCCTAGACATGAAATGATCAAAAGTAGTATTTTTCACAACCCTTTTCGAATTAAGCTCTGGCGGGCTCGGTAACGTCGGCGAAACATCACCTTCCACAACACCGTCATTCTGGTCATATCCTGACACATTCATGGCATAGAGGGAGAGGATTAGAAGATTGGATGTGGACATCACAAATGGCACAAAGGGCTATAGCGTCAGCCCTGCCAGTGACCGCAATTGTTGCTTGCTCTCACACCTGGTATTAGCCCTGCAAGTGACCACAATTGGTGCTTGCTTCCGCACCACACACATTCACACACTCCCGATGTAAAAGCCCCCCTTACTTGGCATGAAAGTCGGGGGCTTTATTAGAACAAATATGGGAAAGAGAGGAGTATAATATAGAGGATCATATATATTTTTTATAATGTGGACTTATAGATGTTAAGTCAGGAATCATTTTGAATATGTCATGTTTATTATTAAATTGCAGGTAGAGAGCATTTATGCGAAGGTACAACGATCTCAAGAATACCAATTGGATTGTGGATTTTCCAATAGGCTTTTGCGGCGAGCTCATGGCAGTCACGGGCCACCCTACACTCATTGGTTTCTAATGTCTTTGACATAAGAAGGATTATGCGAGCTCATGGCAGTCATGGGCCACCCTACATACATTGGTTAGTTTCTTCGACATAAGAAGGATTATGTGAATAACTAATCCTTCTTAGATATCATGTGTAAGATTTTCTTTTCAGGGACGACACAATTGTTAGTGGGAAAGGGGACCTAATTACACAAACAACAAATGGAACCAATGGGAAATCAATACCAACTAAAATTACTGCAGTATAATGAAAATATAATCAGCCCAAACAACACAATGAACACAAGGATTTACATGAAAATCCTCAATGTGGAGAAAACCACCAGATCGTTAATAAATGGTACCAAAACTTTCGCTAATCAACAATAATCAAATGGGTATAACAAATTGTTCTTCCGTAGATCAATTAGAGATAAATACAATTATCAAGGAAGCTCTTTGGCATAACAAAATCTAATAATCATCACCCAAATATGACATAATACAAACTCGTATATAAGGAGGGCTAGACAGAAAATACTAAGTTAGAGAGCTCCAAATCAGATTCTAACCATTAGATGTAAAGAGGCAAGATTCAGGAACAACATACTAAAATTTCATCCCGATCAGAGGTCGTTTGGTCATTTAATCGGCGCTAGAGCAAATTTTGATATGCAATTTCTCTCTCTTCTGGTCCCCTGTACATACTCACTCATTTGATTTCCAACCATATATCCCCCCTTATATACTTATTTTCTTCCCCATTTTGCCTTTAATGAGCAACCTAATTTGGCGGCAAAGTTGACACTACAAACTAATACCAAATATCATCATATAAATTAACACTCATATGGTATAACATATGAAATTAGTCCAAATTAATGGACTCTTCCCCCAAGTAGGAGGGATTAACACAATATAACTCCTCCTCAGTCCTACTTGGAGGGCTCAACTAAGCCCACTTTCTTTTGGCAAGCAACAAGTTTCTCTTTTGGCAAGGTCTTTATCAACATGTCTAATCTATTGAGATCGTTGTGAATCTTCACAAGCTCAAACAACTTGTCTTCTACTGCTTCTTAAATCCAATTGTTAGGAAATATCTATATTAGGGAGAGTATGATCTCCCTCTTTAGTATATAATTTCCTATTTATTACTAAGGTTTTCCTTCCCTATTTAATAACTTCTATATAAATGATACAAGGGTCTTGAATATTCATCAAGCCCTCTATTTTTTCCACTATTCTTCACATGGTATCAAAGCAGGTTATTCTTAGGTTAGTCGTCATCACCTCGATAAGCTAAACTATGTCATGCATTGGGCCTTAAATTTGCCCACACGTGAGGGGAGCATGTTGAAATATAAGTGAGAGTTTGTCTCACATGGAAAGAATATATGGCCTTGAACATGCATATAAGTATAGTAGTTACTCCTTCTATTACCAATTAATTTTAGGATGGGACCTAATTTAAGTTTGTTGTGCTCAGTTTATCTAGCCCCAATCTTACAAAATTTAACATGGTATCAGGTAATAGATTATGGGGTCATTAACCATATTTCAGGTAAAATAACCAACTTTAACCATATCGTTTCTTTACCTACCTCTCATAATGATAAACTTACTATTGCTGATGGATCTACTACCACCATTAAAAGCATTGGACCCTCTCATTCTTGTTCTTCTCTCACATTACCCTCTACATTATTTGTTCCAAACTTTCCTTTCAACTTTTTCTCTTGTGCCAAATTGACATTCGTACGTGTTTTCATTGCATTGGCAACCACCCATGATTGGCCTCTTCATCAACTCGATATGAAAAATGCCTTTCTTCATGGTGATCTTTAGGAGACTATTTTTATGGAGCAACTACCAGGGTTTGTTGCTCAGGGGGAGACTAATCTAGTGTGTCAACTTAACAAATCTTTGTGTGGTCTAAAACAGTCACCGAGAGCTTAGTTTGGGCACTTTAGTATAGTGGTTATGGAGTTTGGTCTGCATCAATATGGTGTGGATCACTCTATGTTCTATTGTCACTCTGAGGCTGCTAAACTTCTTTTGATTGTGTATATTGATGATATTGTTATTACTATTGAAGAAAAAGTAGGAATTTAGTCTTTAAAGTCATTTTTACAAACTAAATTTCAAACAAAGGATCTTGGTTTACTAAAATATTTTCTAGGTATCGAGGTAGCAAGGTAAAAAATGGGGATTTGTCTATCTTAAAGGAAGTACGTTCTTAATCTTCTAGAGGAAATAGGTCTGTTGGGAACAAAGCTAGTTGATAGCCCCGTGGAACCAAGTGTAAACCTAATGCTGATAAAGGAGAGTTGGAAGATCCAGGAAAGTATCGAAGACTTGTTAGTAAACTAAATTATTTGATTGTTACTCTTCCAGATATTTTGTTTGCTATAAGTGTATTGAGTCAGTTGGGATCTCTGCAGACTAGTCATTGGGATATAGTTATTAGAATTTTGAGATATTTGAAACCTATATGTAATAAGCTCGGAGCTTATGATATGTATGCTCTAGCTTGAGGGGGAGTGTTAAGAAATATCTATATTAGGAAGAGTAATATCTATATTAGGGAGAGTATGATCTCCCTCTTTAATGTATAATTTCCTATTTATTACTGAGGTTTTCTTTCCCTATATAATGAATTTTATATAAATGATACAAGGGTCTTGAAGATTCATCAAGCCCTCTATTTTTCCCCCTGTTCTTCACACCAATGATATCTCCTCCAAATGTATTTGGTTCGAGAATGGTAGGCAACATTCTTGGTAAGATGGATGGCACTCTAACTGTCATAATTAAGTAAGAACTTCTCTTAAGTCAAACCCAACTCCTTAAGAAAATTTCTCATCCACACTAACTTCTTGTCCACTTCAATGGTTTCTATATACTCTGACTCTGTAGTTAGAAAAGCAACATGCTTTTGCAACCTTGATTGCTATGATACTGCCTCTTGTAAATGTCTTCAAGTATCGAAAAGTAGACTTGCTCGAATCAATATCCCCTGACATATTAGTATCTGTGTAGCCATTTAACATAAGTAGTCTGGGACCAAAGCATAAGCACACTTTGGAATTAGCTCTAAGATACCTAAGAACCCATTTAATTGCTACCTAATGCTTCTTTCCATGATTGCTTAAAAACCTGCTAAAAATCCTAATGACATGAGCTATATTCGACCTCGTGCACACCGTGACATACATCAAACTTCCTACTGTTGATGCTTAAGGTACCTTCTTCATCTCTTTCTTTTCTTCATGATTTGTAGGACACTGATATTAACTTAATTTCATGTGGCCTGCAAGTGGAGAACTCACAGGTTTAGCTTTGTCCATGTTGAACTTTTGCGACACCTTCTTGATGTATCTTTACTTTGATAGCCATAGATTCTTATTCTTCCTATCACAGGAAATTTGCATGCTTAAAATTTGCTTTGTAGGGCCAAGGTTCTTCATTGCAAAGGAACTACTCAATGCCTTCTTCAAACTAGTAATCTTCTTAGTATCATGACCAACAATCAACATATCATTAAAATATAATAAGAGAATAAGAAAATCACATTCGACATAGTTCTTCACAAACACGTGATGATTCATATATGTTTTGTGGAAACAATGGTCCAATATAAAGGACTCGAACCTTTTATACCATTGCTGAGGTGCCTGCTTTAAGTCGTATAAGCACTTCTTCAAGCCACACATAATTTTCTGACTTCCTTTGACCTTGAAGTCTTCAAGTTGCTCCATATAAATTTCCTCCTCAAGATCACCATAGAGGAATGCAGTTTTCATATCAAGCTATTCAATTTCCAAATCCATGCTAGCAACCAGATCAAGAACAACTCAGAGTAAAGACAATTTCACAACTAAAGAGAAAATCTCATCAAAGTCAAACCCTTCTTCTAGTCGAAACCTTTCATAACTATTCCTACCTTAAACCTGGGCAGTGTACCATCTTCTCCAGTTGTCAATTTGAACACCATTGGTTCTTGAGTGCTCTCTTACCCTTAGACAATTTGAAAATTTCATAAATGCGGTTCTCATACAAGGAATTCATCTCTTCTTACATGACATTATACCACTCCTTATTGTGCACATCTAATGTAGCCTCCTCATAGCTCTCTGGCTCTCCCCCATCACTCAATAATGCAAACTCATTGGCTGGATATTTAGAGGAAGGTTGTCTCTATCTAGTGGACCTGTTTGAGGTTCTAGTGGTGTAGTGGGTTGTACAACTGGTGGCTCTTCATTTTCATCATCACCATCACTGTCATCATGGCCATCTTCTTAGACATCTTATTGTTGCTCTCTTTGAACAACCTTAGGAAATATTAGATCTTGGTTTACTATGGTAGGCAGGGAAGGCTCTAGCTGTTGTGATTTCTTATAGTCTTCAATTGTATTGTCCTTCATAAATACAACATCTTGACTTCTGACCACTTTCTTGCCAACTAAATCCCATAATTTGTTCCCAAATCATCTCCGGAGCATCCAAGAAAGATACATGACTTAGACTTGCTATCAAGCTTGGACCTCTCATCCTTTGGAATATGAACATATGCTAGGCATCTAAAGACTCTCAAGTGCTTGTAGGAAACATCTCTCTCGGTCCACACTCTCTTTGGAATATCACCATCAAGTGGACATTTATAAACATTGCCTCTACCCAATAGGACTGGTAGCTTTACATGAGAGGGCATACTTCGATCCATTTCTTTAATTATTCTGTTCATTCTATCTGCCATTCCAGTCAACTGAGGTATCTTTGGGGGTGTCTTCTCAAGCTTAATACCCTAGGCCTTGCAATAGTCTTTAAATGGCCCTTTGTACTTACCACCATTATCAACTCTAACACACTTGAACTTCCTACTTATTTCTCTCTCAACTTTGGCCTGGAACTCCTTAAATGCCGATAGCACTTGATCTTTGGTTTTCAACACAAAAGCCCACAATTTTCTTGAAAAATCATCAATAAAAGTGACGAATTAAAGTGCACTAGAATGTAATTTTACATCCATAAACATTAGTATGAACAAGATCTAAAGAATGCTTTCTTCTAAGCGGGAGACGAGATTTAAATAATACCTTGTGTTGTTTTCCAACCAAACAAACAATAAAAGATCTTAAAGACATACCTTGCAATTTAGGGAAGAATTGATTCTTTGTAAGGACTTGCATACCTCTTTCACTCATGTGACCAAGTTTCCTGTACCACAATTTAACCCACATCACATATAAGGATCTTTGTTTAATAACTTGGGCCATTATCGAACTCCCCTTAGTGAGCTTCAATTTTCCCTCCCTAAATTTTCTGAAGAAGCCATCATCATTGAGCACACCCTCTGAAATCAAATTCAACATGATGTTATATCTGACATCTCTCAACACGAATTGATGACCAACGGATGATTCTAAGTACACTGTACCTATGCTCACAATCTTAGATGAGGCATCATTTTCCATCCTCACATAGCCATAACCTTCACTAATTTAGGACAAGAAGTATTCCTAGTATGAAGTAGGATGATATGAGGCACCCAAATCAATCACCTAAGTGTAATAATCACAAGCAAGGTTCAAGCAACCTTGATCACCAATAAAGAATAAATCTTCCTCACTGGTGGCGATTACGGTGGTGTCTTTCTATTCTTGTTGATGCTCGAATTTTTCAACTTTTTCTTTATTATCCTTGGCTAAATCACTTTTTCTTTTTCTACAATATCTTTGGATGTGGCCAGGCTTATCATGATAGTGTTAAATGATCTTGCTTTTGGACTTTGATCTTCATTTGGACTTGTCTTTACTATGGGGCTTTTTACTCTTACTTCTACCCCTACTAGATTCTTGGGCTACATTAGCATCTAATTGGTGGAAGGTACCCATCTCTTTCCTTCTTGTTTCCTCATTTAGCATACTAGCTTTGACAATCTCCATTATCGACTTGCCTTTTGGAGCTGAGTTGTTAAGTGACATAACAAGAGTGTCCCTACTTTCTGACAATGAGCAAAGTAGTAAATGTGCTTGCAACTCATCATTAAGAGACATTTTCATGGCAGACAATTGATTTACCAAGTTTTGACATTCATTCAAATGTACTACTAAGCTATCACCATCTTTATACTCTAACTTTACAAGTTTTGTTGGGACCCGATCCGAAAACCGGATCCCAACCGAAAAACGAAATGCAAAAACAGAAACAAAGGAGACGGGACGAATCACAAACAAAACGAAAGTGATCGAAAACAAGGCCAATTCAAAGCTGAGAAATTGCATCCGAAGCGGAAAACATAATAGAAACGAATGAATGGATCGGAAATGAAAGCGAAACACAAAATAAAAGTACCGAAGTAAAACGAATCGAAGCGGCAAATCGGATAACAAAT
>JANIJH010000007.1:46945999-46957406 GCA_024520975.1 Erythroxylum areolatum
TGGTTAAAAGAGTATGAGTTGGATAATTTTTCTGAACATGCTTCAGTATTTTGGCAATATCTCGATCTGTAGAGATCCAATTGAGTTGATTCTTATTTCTAAATAAACTAGAGACATGGAGATAAAATTTATCTGAAGGAATTGAATTTCAGTTCAGCTCCTAAGACTTTCAATTTCTGGAGTGAATTCGGGTGTAGTATTCAGTCTTGGTTTAGTGTTAACCCAATAGTGTTTTGGCCATAACTTCTTCATTTCTGAACCAAATTGAGTGTTTTTTGTGTCGTTAGAAACGTCATTCAATGGGGAACAAATGTTCTGAAGAAGCCAGTTTGAGACTCCAACTGGAAGTTCCCCAATTATGCTCAGTAAGTTACAAGAAGTGAGCCCTCGATGCGTTTATGATTCCGAATGTTGGACTTCAAAAATGGGATCCAACATGAATATTGCTCCGACGATCCCATGGTTGATCATAGGTGGTTTTAACTGTGTTAGTGCTGCCAGTGAAAGGTTGGGCTGTCATCCTCAATCTGCTTACCTATTGAAGGACCTACACGAGTTTAAGGTGGCCATTGGGTTGGGGGATGCCCCATATCCAGGGGAGTTTTTTACATGGTAGAAAAATCATCGATGGGCCAAACTTGACCAGGTTCTTCTTAATCCCGCATGGGGAGTAAGTGATATACCATGCCTAGTTACTTTCCTTCCCATGATGGTTGATTCTGACCACTTTCCGGTGATTATAGACATCAGCACTCGCGACATCACAGGGCCTACCCCTTTACAATCTTTAACATGTGGACTCATCACCCTCGCTTCTAGGAAATTGTTGCTACCACATGGAGTATAGGACGGGTAGGAACGGCCCAATGCCGCCTTTGTGCTAAACTAAAAGCTCTTAAGTCCCTTTTGAAAGAATTAAATAGTTAGGCTTATGGACACATTTCGGAGAAAGCCAAGGTAGCGCAGGCTAAGTTCCAAAATGCCTATACCGATTCCCTTAACAGTCCCGAGGATGAACACCTACGAAATGTGGCTAACTCCAAAAGAAAGTAGGCTGAATTTCTTCAAGATGATGAGAGAATTTTTTATCAACAAAAGGCGAAATGCACTCATTTAATGGAAGTCGATAGGAGCACCAGGTATTTCCATGCAGTTGCCAGAATGCGGATTCGACAAAATGCTGTCACCCATCTTATTCAAGCATATGGGACTGCAACCTCTTGTATGCAAGAAGTCACTGATAACATTGTGCAATATTTTACCGACCTCTTGAGTTTCTCACCCCCCTTGGAAGACAACTGACCTGTAGGTCATAAAAGGTGGAGCAACACTGGATCCTATCATGCAAAACGACTTGATCACCCCTGTTATGGCATATGAGATAAAACGTGCAATGTTTGATATCGGGAATGAGAAAGCGCCAAGTCTGAATGGGCATACGGTTGCCTTCTTTAAAAAATAGTGGAACCAAGTCAAGCCAGATGTTGTGATAGCTATTCAAGAATTATTTGCAATGGGCAGATTGCTTAAGCAGATTAACCACACCATCATTGCCCTTATTCCCAAAACATGTTCAGCTCCGAAGGTAACTGACTTTCAACCCATTGCATGCCTCAATGTGATGTATAAGGTGATTACTAAGATTCTGACAGAGCGAATGATGAGCATTATCGGGCAACTGATTGATTCGGCCTAAGCAGCTTTTGTCCCGAGAAGATGTATGCTGGATAATATCTTCCTCACACAAGAGCTAGTTAGAGGCTATAGCTGAAAATGAATCTCCCCATGATGTATGCTTAAAATTGATCTTACCAAGGCCTATGGCACAGTTTCTTGGGAGTTCTTGGCTGAAATGATGAATGGGCTTGGTTTCCCTGACAAGTTTACTCATTGGGTGATGGAGTGTGTTACTACCTCCTCTTTCTCGGTCATGATAAATGGCACACTTCATGGGATGTTCAGGGGTAGAAGAGGGCTAAGACAAGGCAATCCTATGTCCCCAACCCTCTTCTTACTCTGCTTGGAATATTTCTCTTGACTTTTGAGGCAGAAGAAAGGCATCTCGAAATTTCATTTCCACCCTAAATGTAAGCAACTAGGTATTACCCATTTTGCTTTTGCTAATGATCTTAAGCTGTTTTCTAGAGGGGATGTTTCTTCAGTCTGAATTTTACTAGATGGTTTGAGAGAGCTCCGGGAGGTGGTGGGGCTACAAGTCAATCCTTCCAAATCTAATATTTATCTCGGTGGTGTGTGGGGATGGGAGCGCACATAAATTTTACAACTTGTTGAATTCCCAATAGGAGAGTTTCCTGTTTGATACTTGGGGATTTTGTTAGCACCAATGAAAGTATCAGTTGCTCAATTTTCGATCCTATTGGAATCTGTGGAACAATATATACAAGCATGGAATGGTAAGAGTTTATCATAGGCAGGGCCTATTAAGCTGGTGAATTCGATCCTTCAAGGTGTGCTGTATTTTTGGTTCCAAGCCTTCCCTATTCCCACAATTGTCATAGACAAGTTAATCTCCATGTCTAGGCTTTTCTTATGAGGAGGAAAGCACTTTCATGTGGCATGGGAAAACATTTATACCCCCCGTGAGGAGGGCAGGCTTGGTCTAAAAAACTATAAGGTATAGAATGCGGCTCTGCTGGAAAAAGTGTTTTGGAATATACATGAAAAAGCTAATTCCCTATGTGTAAGATGGATCCATACTGTTTACTTGAGGGGGCTCTCTATTTGGGATTGGCAGCCCCATAATCGAGATTCCCCTTTAGTTAAAAAGCTAGCCTCCATTCAAGATGCCTTAATTGTTAAGCTGGGTGGGCATAACGAAGCGGTTCAGGGTATGCAGCAACTATGTGCCTTGGATGTCCTTCAGATGGAAAAAATACATTCCACCCAAGTATTCTTTTATCGCGTGGCTTAGCTTGAGGAATCACCTTCCCACTAAGGACAATTTGCAGTTTCTGGAATTGGACCGAATGTGTGCCTTATGTGCTAGGGAACTTGAATATGTGGAACACTTATATTTCAAGTGTTCTTTCACAGCCGATATGTGGAAAGCCATAAAAGACTTGTTGGGTTTGTCTTGCAATATGTCCTCTTGACAAGTGCCATCAAATGGATTAGAGCTGACTACAAAGGAGCCCTCCTTCCTTGCAAAGCTGCTCGATTAAGCCTTTTGAGCACCGTGTACATCATTTGGAAAATCAAGAATGAAAGACAAATGGACGGTGTATCCCATACAGCTTCTGATGTTGTGATTAGGATTCAAACTATCTTGTATAAAATCCTCTATTGACTTTACCCAGTAGAATTCATTCCATTTTTAACACCTGGTTGTCAATCGGTTGTTTGGGACGGGAGGTTTCTGCTTATGGGAAGATATTGGTCTGGTACGTCATAAAAGGCTTGCAGGGAATATTAGTGGTTTGGGAAATCTTCAGTGACTTGATGCTGCCTTCTTAACATTGCACCGGTGTGGCCTATTTGCTATGATCTCCTGAAATTTTAGAGACAGTACAGTTGTTTTCATCCCCTTATGGGACTGTTTTGGTGGTTTTAAATTTTCATGTAAATTTTCATGTATTGCAATGTTTTATGATTTATATCTTGCTTGTTTCGGGTGTGTTGGGATCTTGGGGCTTCTTTCTTTGTATGTTGCCCATTTGTTCTCCTACTCACTTCTACTTGTAAAATGTATACTTGATCAGTCTAGAGTATATTTGCAGATTCATATATGGTAAAAACCTCTTAATCCTGCGGACATAGACAACATCAACAGGCTATGCATGGCTTGGGGTCCGGCTGGTATAGTCGGCTCTCCACGGCTCGGTTGTGACTTGTGGGCCTGATGATGTGCTGAAGGATTGGCTCAACTACTCTGCTGCCCTAGCAGATGGGTTAGCGTGTAATCACTATGGTGGATGCGCCTTTTTATAGTTGCTGGTGTAGGGAAGCTGGCTGCAGGTTAGATGAGCAGGTAGGCTTTGGTTTCTTGATAGGACGGGCTGTGTAACGGAGAATATTATGCTGGGTTGAGAAGAGAATGCGGGCCATTATAAGGCTCCTAGCCTCATGTTGGGCTTCTTTTCACTTAACTTGCTTATCACTCTTATTTGGTTGTAACGTGGGATAGACGTTTAGTATCTGCTATTCATATTTTGGATGTATTTGGTATTTTGCTGTCATGGGTCTTGATGAATGGTTTGAGTTTTAGGCCCCCTTTTGTTGGACATGAGTCAACTTGTGGAACTCATGGAGATTGGGGAATGCCCCAACAATTGATGTACATAACATACTTTTGATGCAATATACAATTTACCTTGTATATATAAAAAAGAAAGAGCTATCAGTAGTAGAGAGATGATCTGTGAGTGCCTCACCTTTCGATTCCTAAACCAAGCTTGTCCCTTCTGCTACTGGTGAATACACTGATTTCAGATTACTCTAGCGCCACCTAAACCTAGGTGTGGAATGTATAGGGATTAATTGAAAGGCAAA
Organism: Erythroxylum areolatum; assembly: GCA_024520975.1. Taxonomy (NCBI): domain Eukaryota; kingdom Viridiplantae; phylum Streptophyta; class Magnoliopsida; order Malpighiales; family Erythroxylaceae; genus Erythroxylum; species Erythroxylum areolatum. The sequence continues at coordinate 46,950,509 of JANIJH010000007.1, forward strand.
TTTCTTCAACTGCCCTAATCTAGGGTTCTGATATTGTCTGGTAATTTGCGACAATACTAGGGTTTCCACTTCCAGCCTTTCTTGGTTATGAGAAATGGGAAAGAAGAAACCCAAAGACGTTAACAATTCAGAGGAGAGCACGGGCGCTCAAGTTGACAACTTGAAAAAACAACCGATGGTGATTATGAATACAGGTGCCAGGGTCTAACAAGAGGTTGAGGAGAAATCTCCGAATGCTTCAGAAATTCAAAAAATTAGTGCGGGAAACAAAAAAGAAGTGTTGAAAGCTACGAAAGGAGCTTTGAAAGCCCTTACTGTTGACGACAAGAATCCCACACAGACAGGAACTTCGCGCAAACCAGATAGCTTGTCTCCAGTGAAAAAACCAGGTGTGTCTTTGGAAACTGGTAAAGATGTTACTAATGAGATAATTAATGAAGAATTGCGTGATGATGAAACCTCCTCGGAAGGAGAAGATATTAAATTAGGTAGCAATGATACATCTGATTCTGAAGAGTTAGGAGAAGAGCAGACTGCCGACTAAGTATTTGACAAAATGCCACATTCAACTACTGATCAGTAGAATGGGACAATGTTGGACAATGTTTCAGGAAAACAGACGTCTATTACTCCTGGAAATACTGAAGGTGAATGAATTAAACCTTCCTTTGCTAGCTTATTCAGTCATAATCGAGATAGAAATCAAGGGATTCATCTGGAACAAACACCTGTGAAGGAGCAAGCAACCATTTTGGCTGACGATAGATTGGAGCTCAAGCAGGAATGGGGTTTCTGTTTGGTTAGAGTCTTCACTGGTAGATTTTCGGGAATGAAAGCCTTAGAAAAACTCATTACTCAATGGGGTGCGGGGTGTAAGTTAATCCCCCATGAGGGCGGATGGCTTGTGTTCCAATTTGAAATAGAGGTGGACAGAACTAGCGTATTGGCAGGGGGACCATACATGCTGTTTGGAAAAACCTTGATGATGAAGAAACTATCTCTTAGATTTGTGTTTAATTTCCAAGACTTTATGGAGGTGCCCCTATGGATTAAACTCCCGAATGTGCTGTTGGACGTATAGACTGCAAAAAGCCTTTCCAAACTAGGTTCCAAGGTGGGGAAACCTATTTCCCCTGATCAGGCAACAAACCAAAGATGTAGAATTGGGTATGCTCAACTTCTTGTTGAGGTGGATGTGTCTAAAAAACCTATTACTAGCTTTGAGTTGCCGGAAGGAACTCGTTATACTCAGCCGGTAATGTATGAAACCTTTCCGCATTACTGTTGTGTTTGTAAACAGTTTGGGCACAATACTTTTGGTTGCAAAAAAGCTCAGCCAAAAGTGTAGAAATGCGTTACAAAAGAGGGGGATAAATAGGCAGAAAAAATAAGGTTCTTGCAAATACCAATGTAGAGGGAGGCACAAGGGTACAAAGTATTCAAGAAAAAGATGGACCCAATTCAGACACAGTGGGACGACTCATGGGTTCTAATTCAGGCACAATTACTGTACAAAACAGCAAGGCCGATATGCTTAAAGAACCGAACACTCCTAGTGAATCAGGGAATGTAGATCAGGCACAACCAGCCAACCAACTATGGAGAGAGGTGAAATCAGCAAAAGGGGTCGATGGTTCGCAGGCTCAGAAGTTAAAACCTGCCAACAAATGAAAGGTTGTACTTGTAGCTAAAAATGGAATGCAAGCTGGGGATAAAGGGTAGAATATTTCAAAGAACAGTAAGGATGGGCATAACAGTGACAATGCTGGATCTTCTAGTAAACTAGGAGGTACGGGACCCTCCCACATGTAGAAATAACTTTACTTTGCTGGAATGTCCAAGGTTTCAGTACGACCTCGCGACAAAACAATGTTGTCACTATTACTTGACAACACAACTATAAATTCTTATGCCTTTTAGAAACTAAACTTACAATGGAAGGAATAAGGCAGATGATTCGTAGCAGATTTTCAGGATGGGAATTCAACCACAATTTTGACTTCATTGAAAAGGGTCGAATGGCCATTGCTTGGCAACCGTCAATCTAATCTTGTCAGGTATTGGAGATAGGTGAGCAACATATTCATTGTTAGTTGCTCCATAGCAATACAAAGAGAGAATTTTTAGTGACTTGTATTTATCGTTTATATAGTGTGACTAAGTGACGGGAAATTTGGAATAGATTAATTGGCCTGAATGTGGACACAACGATGCCTTGGGTGATACTGGGGGACTTCAACTATGTATGTAGGGCTACTGAACAAATTGGATGTAAACCCCCTTCTGCCTACTTGTTGAAAGACCTATAGGAATTTCGAGTGACTTTGGGCCTTGAAGATGCCCCTTTCAAAGGGGAGGATTTTACTTGACAGAAAAATCATTTATGGACAAAACTGGACTGAGTGCTTATTAATCATGTTTAGGAAATAAAGGGTTGGTTCTGCTCGACTCATTTCCTCTCTATGAGAATAGATTCAGATCACTGCCCAGTTGTTGTAGAATTTAGTAAAAAGGAAGATCATGGAAATAGGCCTTTTAAATTTTTTAACTTGTGGCTTAAACACCCCCTTTTTCAGGAAATTGTAGACTCTATATGGGACACACTTGTGGATGGAACAGCGTAGTTTATTCTAGCTACTAAGCTGAAGACGTTGAAAATTCCTTTGAAAGCCTTGAATAAAGAGGTATATGGGCATATTACTAGCAAAGTGAAGGAGGCACAGGAGGAATTTCAGCTTGCATACTAGAACTCCTTAAATTACCCTACAGATGCGTCATTAACAAATATGCTTAATTCCAAAAGAAAACATGCATTGTTTTTACAAGAGGTCGAGAGGATATTCTTCTAGCAAAAAGCCAAGTGTAAACATTTGATAGAGGCAGAAAGAAACACCAAGTATTTTTATGCTATGGCAAGAAAAAGAAATAGGTTGAATGAAATTACCCACCTCCTTAAAGCTGATGGATTTGAAACCACTTCAACGAAGGAAGTCGCTACATGTTTAGTCAATTATTACCAGGAGCTCCTTGGATGCTCCAGCCCATAAGAAAGGGTTGATTCCCAGATTGTCAGGAATGGAGAACTTATCAACCCAGAGATGTGTGACAAGCTGCTTGCACCAATGACAGATGAGGAAATCCGAAGAGCTATGTTTGATATTAGGAATGAGAAATCACCAAGGTCGGATGGGTATACTGTAGCCTTCTTCAAACATCAGTGGGTGACGGTTGGATTTGATGTCAAGGCAGCTGTCTATGAGTTTTTTGAGAATAGGCATCTTTTAAAACAACTCAACCATACCATTATAACCCTTATCCCCAAAACAAAGAACACACCAAAAGTGTCCAACTTTCAGCCCATTGCTTGTCTGAATGTTGTGTATAAAGTGATTTCGAATATTTTGACTGAGCGTATGATAGAGGTTGTGGTCAAAATAGTTGACTTGGCTGACTCTGATTTTGTCCCCGACCAAAATATGCTAGATAACATCTTTCTTGCTCAGGAACTGGCAAGAGGTTACGGTAGAAAACACATCTCACCTCGGTGTATGTTAAAAATTGACATCACCAAAGCCTATGATATGGTATCCTGGGAGTTCTTGGAAGAAATGATGAAGGGGTTGGGGTTCCTTGATCGATTTGTTTCCTGGATTACTGAATGTGTAACAACAACATCTTTTTCTATTTCGATTAATGGAAATCTCTATAGCATGTTTAAGGGGAGGAGAGGCTTGAGACAGTGAGACCCGATGTCACCTATTTTGTTTCTATTCTACCTAGAATACCAATCAAAATTGCTTAAAATGAGAACGGCAAATCCTTCTTTTAACTATCATCCTAAATGCAAGCAACTTGGGATCACACATCTGGCTTTTGCTGATGACCTCATGCTACTTTCTAGAGGAGATTATACATCAGTCTGCGTGTTACTAGACAGATTGAATGACCTAAACAGGGTGGCTGGATTGATGGTGAACCCCTTAAAATCTAATACATTCCTTGATGGTGTATGGGATCGGGATAGAGATGAAATTTTACAGATGACAGAGTTTAGTATTGGTGAATTCCCTGTCTGATATCTGGGCGTGCCCCTGCCCCCAATGAAGGTATCAGTTGCCCAATTCTCAAGTCTATCAGAATCGGTGGAGACTTATATCAATGCATGGAATGGAAAAAAACTTATCCTATATGGGTAGGGCTGAATTAATTAATTCAGTCATTCAAGGAGTTTTATCTTTATGACTTCAGGCCTTCCCCATCCTAGTGGTGATCCTTGAAAAAATTGCATCCATATGTTGACTTTTCCTATGGGGAGGAAAGCATTTTCGAGTGGCTTGGGATCATATATGCATGCCTAGGGAGGAAGGTGGGCTTGGGTTGAAAAATTGCAAAATTTGGAATTCGACTTTGCTAGCGAAAATGTTATGGAATATTCACACAAAAGCTAACTCACTGTGGGTGAAATGGATCCACAAAATCCATTTTAGGGGTGTGCCTATATGGGATTGGGTCCCCCACCATAGAGACTCCCCTCTACTGAAAAGACTTGCCTTGATCTGTGACACACTGATGGACAAACTAGGTGGACATAGTGAAGTAGAGACTGAGTTGCAGAAATTATGTATAAATGGAGGCCTTTCTTCCCAAAAAGTTTATGAGTTATTGCGGTTTAAACATAATAGACATCCTTGGATGTCTTTCATCTAGAAGCAGTACATCCCTCTAAAATACTCCTTCATAGCTTGGTTGAGTTTGAGGAACAGATTGCCCACAAAAGCTAACCTCCCCTTCCTTGATCTAAATTGTATGTGCATACTTTGTGAAAGTGAAGCTGAATCTGTCGAACACTTGTTCTTCAAATGCACCTTCACTAGAGAGGTTTAGAAAGACATTAGAAGCTGGTTGGGAATCACAAGAGAAATGGGATCTCTCTTACGTGCTATTAAATGGATACGGGCAGAATCCAAGGGAGGCCTAATGAGGTGCAAAGTAGTTAGAATAGCTTTTTTATGCACTATTTATATGATCTGGAAAACTAGAAATGTCATCCAACTAGATGGTGCTACATTCACAAGGTTAGATGTGACTTCAAAGATTAAAACTACCACTTATAAGATTTTGTATCGATTGTATCCGGCTGATCTTATTACCTTTTAATGCTGAGATGGCCAGTATCTGTTGTTTAGAAGCTCTCTATTGACTGGTTATGCCACGGATACTAGAAGCTTTACTGTTGTATGGTAAGCTTTCTAAGTTTGCAAATGGATGTATAGAGGACTGCTTGATTGGAAACCAATATGAGGCTAAGGCTGATAGGAAAAAATAGTGGTGTTCTGAGATGTGAGATACTGAATATCATGTAAAGGAATAAACCATAGAATTTCTGGCTTAGGTATGTGACTATATGTTATGCTTTTTATTTCAGCGGACATGGGTGTTTTGAAGCATATAAGATAGCTCTTTATTTCAATAAAGAGAAGGGGAACTTGTTGTAGGGAGATTGGAGTGCTTTCAAGTAGCTGGGGGAGGGAAGTAGGTTACTGATACACCTGTCTGCGAAGGGAGGTTTTCACTGCTTGTTCTATTTCTTTAAGGGTGTACTGGGCTAAAGGGGATAGCCTCTCCAGTTTAAATTGTTGGCTGGAGTTTTTTTAGATGCTTATCCAAGTCTCTGCAGGGGCAATGTCCATAAAGGGGGAACTCTAGTGATCACGTCTTCTTGCACTAGATCATGTTGTTAGAAATTTAGAGCCTCATGTAGTGGCAGGGGGTGGGGAATGGGTCAATAATATTATTTTTCTGGGTATAGTGGCTAAATTCTGCTCTTGATGCTTCTTTTGCCAACTTGGGAGTAATGGGGATTATGGGAAAGATTATTCTCTTCTACTGGTAAGTGTTCTAGTAGCATAGTCGACCTCTGCTTGGCTATTGTATACTTGAGAGGAAAATTGTTATTTACACCTACTTACAGGGTTATTGTGACAGGGGACAGGAATTGAGCTCTTCATGCAGTAGGATCAACCCTTGAGAGGCTAGCCTCTTATTGCCCATGGGGTATAGTTGTTAGGACCTTCTTCTTCGGTGTCAGTCTATTTGAGTGTCATTTGGGCATGGTGGTTGGGAAGAGATGATGTTAGTTTGGTGGATTGAAGTAACTCTGCATGCATGCATGGTTGACTTAATGGGTTGCTATCTATCTTGCAATTGTACAAGGAGGATGCGGGGCAAAGGTGTCGTTTGGCTTGGAGTACAACACTGTCGTCTGGAAGGCTATCAAACAGTGTCGCATAGACTGCCTTGTGAGAGTCTGCTATGGGATGGAACGATGTTGCTTGGCTTGAAGCGGAAGGAGTTGCCTGTGTTGAAGTATAACGGTATCGTATAAAGGGGGCGTGGAACGACGTCGTAGGGTCTGGTTGGTGTCTGAACGTTGGAGTGAAATGATGTCATCTGGTAAGCTATCAAACGGTGTCATATATAATGCCTTGTGAGAGTATGCTTTGGGATGGATCAATGTCGCTTGGATCGAAGCAAAAGGAGTTGCTTGTGCTAGAGTAGAACGATATCGCATAAAAGGGTATAGAAAGACATCGTAGGGTCTGGTTGGTGTAAGGTCTACCTGGTGTCTGGATGTCGGGAGAAGTTGAGCTAAAGAAATGATTGGTTCAATACACGACGAAATGGTGTCAATGGAAAGCAACTTGGTGTGTTCTACTCCTTGGATTCAAATAGCGTGCAAACACTACAGTAAAGTCTTTGGATGCTCTGGGAATCTTGAGGAGGGAGAGGTAGGAAAAAAAAGCAATCCAGCAGTCATTTCTATCCTTAGACTCTCTCAGAGGCCAGCCTCTCATGGCATATAGGATACAGTTGCTGGGAACTCTATAAGATCCCACAT